>QANZ01011645.1:57001-88254 GCA_003254925.1 Chamaecrista fasciculata
TTATGGTTAAAATTACAAAATAGCTCCAAAGGGTACCAAAGTGTTAATGGAGAATACCACAGGGTACCAAAGTGTCAAGTTTCAAACCACAGGGTACCAAAGTGAAATAGGGTCAAACCACAGGGTACCAAAGTGTAATTTACCCTTTTATTTATTAGTATATTAGTGACAAAATTAACAATAAATTACCTTCCAACCGCTCAAACCGAACCGCCCAAACCGCTTTTTATTGGTTTGGTTTGGTTTGATGAATGAAATTTAATCATTGGTTCGGTTTGAAAAATCCTTTTAAACCGCCTAAATCGCCGGATGAACACCCCAATTCAATACGCAACCCTCGTAATCTCTTGTTTTTTCTCCTCACTCTTCGCATGTGTGATGTGTCACATTATAAAGTCCTTTTCATGTTCTAAAATATATCTCATCTTTTTATCTGGTGACCAAACATACTTGCTTACTTTCCAGTTGTGGGATTTGGGGTACCCATCGTAATTTCTCTCCTTCCCAGGGAATAACTAATAAGAGATATTTTATAATTGAAATAATAATTTTTTATATATTTTCTTGTATTTTAAATTATAGGCAAAAATACTCTTAATATTCTTAAAGTATGCAATCATTTTTAGTTGTACTCCCAAAATATTTTTAAGTCAATTGTATCTCAGTCTTTTCATTTTTTATCAATTATACCTCAAATCTTTTTTTTGTGTCAATTATACAAAAGAAAAAACGGAAGGTATTTGAGGATACAATTGATTCAAATGTGAAACATTAGAGGTATAATTGACTAAAATTTTTTAAAATATAAACTAAAGACAACTTTGAGAGATACAATCGAAAATGACCATATTTTTGGAATACCAATATAACTTTTGCCTAAATTATGAAGTGGAAACTCTTAAAAAATCTTTTATCTAAGCTCTCTCCATCGTCATTTTCAACTCTTCCTTTCGGCCATCATCGTCAATATGAACTTGTAGCCTTGTTTTAACTTATTTTATGATTTTCACAAGAGCTTGGACTTATTCTTATATGTATATATCAATATGTCTATCATTAAAAATAATAATATGAACATAAGAAAAATAAAAACAAAAACTGGTGGCGATCAAATTCGAAAGTGAAATGCGATGAATGAGACCAAAATTGAGCACTTGTTGCAGTCGTTCCAGGGTGTATGGAACTGGAAGACAAGCAAACTGTCGTGACCTTCACAAGCTTAATTAAGCATTTGGTATGCATATATATTGTTATTGTCTCTTCTCTATTTAATATTTGCTGATTGTTTGGTGAGGAAAAACTTATTACAAGATTTTTTGCAAAGAGAAAAGGCAATGAATTAAAGTCTAGCCAATTATTTGGATGAGAACTATATGTATGGTTGAGCTAGCTTCGGCTATTAATCTGGTGAAGAAGACGTACGCAGAATTTAAAAATGATCAATTACATAAACCGATAATACACAATAAAGCAGATTTTCTAATATATGGAATAAATTTGTAGGTGTCTAGTGAAAAGGGGCATATAATTTGGTAAATTGGAGTTCAAATTGATCAATTCTTCTTTTGAATCGGCAAGGAAAGGAACTCAGGCTTTTTCCGATTATATTTTAATGACCCACTAATCTCTTCATTAATTGGATACTTCCTGATGACAAATTGACAACGATATATAGGGTTCAAAATTACTCATGGATATGTCTTGATTCAATTGTTGTTATGTGCCATCAGTTTCAACTTTCTAGTGTTGAATCTGACTTATCACTCATTGACTGTTTTTATTTTACTTTCTCTGTAAAATAAATAATAACATTTTTGATAGATTTAAATGTCTAGAAAATGTATCACTTATTAGTTCTTATATAATTAAATGTTACATTTAAAGTTGAAACATTCTCTGTAAAAATTCTTTTTTTATATATGAACAATAACATTTTATCACTTTGGATCTTTTATAGTATTTCAAGGGTGTAGTACTGAGGAAAAAAAAATAAGGTAAAGAGAAAAAATATCGGTGTGACCCACTTTTTCTCTCTACTTGTTCCTTTCTTTCTCAACATTACACTAATATTATATTATAGAGAGATCCAAATTGAATATTATTTTATCGGCAAGACAATCAATAGGAAACAAAAAATCCCCGTCGACATCGATAATTGATTATTTAATTTGACCATTACCCGAAAATAAAAAATAACACCATCATTTTCATATATCAGTGATCCACTTCACACTTAGGTCATCGACAACTAAAAGAAAAGAAAAGAAAGAGGATTCCGTGGTAAGAGAATTGGTTCTCTACACTAATAATCCGAGTATGGATTCTGTATATATATAGCAAGAGGGAATCCTATAAAATCTGTATATATATAGTGGATTATATAGGGCCGCCCCACCAACACCAAGCAAAAGAAACAAAACTAAATAAAATAAAGAGATTTTAGATGCAGATGGAAAGAATAGAAAAGTAATTAATGATTAGTATTTAGTAGGAAGGAATCAACCTCCACCGTGCATTTCAGATATTATTCAAGGTTTTGTCAATTATGGACTTTCGCAAATTCTGTAATTATAAGGAATATAATGTGGGGGGTATCATTTCTGCTGATCTTTCATACATCTATAACATTAGGAAAAAAAAAATCTGATTATTAGTAGAAATTAATGGACCACATTAATGATTCGACAGACATTACAAACTGTTATGTTGAAGTTCATCAACAGTAGTTGACCTGGTTGATGATCACTATAAAGTATCGTTACTGTCACATTTTCAGTTTGTCCCTTTTATTTTCGAGGTGATAAGAAAGCCTATGATGATATTGAAATATGTGTGTTATGGTCATGGAGAGTAAGCTCCATATTTTGTGTTGCAGCAAAATCATGGGTCCAGAACTCGAGCCTGCCTAGAAAAAAGTAAAACAGTAAAAATGGACAATCAAGAATTGAAGCAGTACAGTGAAGCTAATTAATTTATAGAGGGAGGGTGATTCTGTATGTATACAGATTCTTCACATTCACATATATATATATATACTAACTTTGGCTTGTGGTTGGAGAGGAGAAACTAGTGTTGGAGGATTGATGTGTAAGACGTAGAAAACGAAACAATAAAACGCCTGCTAAACCTCCTGCTATGGGGGCTGTGATGTATATCCAAATGTCCTTGAATTTCCATGACACTATTGCTGGGCCTAGTGATCTTGCAGGATTCATTGATCCTCCTGAAACAGGCCTGCATTGTATATAAGAGACACACACAAGTAAGCTTATCATCTTTTAATTTCAAAGCCTTTTCCAAGAGGAGAAACCTTATTTTCTTTATTTTAAAATTACTATTTAGTTTTTAGATATTAGAAATATTTTTTTTATTTTAATGTTTTTTTAATAAAGTACTCTTAGTACCCTTAAAATATGAGGTCAGTTTTTTCAGTTGTATTTTCAAATTTTTTTTAGATTAATTTTACCCTTTGTATCCTTAAATTGAGGGTACAATTGATACAAAAAGAAAGATCGAGAGTACAATCGATCTAAAAAAATTTTAAAAGTACAACTGAAATTGACTCCATATTCTGAGAGTACTAAGATTACTTTTGCTTTTTTTTTTTTTTTTCACAAACATCAATCCTTGAAACGTTATATTTAGGTACTAAATAGTTAATGTTTGTAAACAAATTAGTGACTAAATGTCATGTATTTTCACTGTTCAGGCACTAAATCCTAATTCTAGGACAAATTCAAGGAGTAAAATATAGAGTTTCTCTTTCCAAAAAGAAATCTATTGAGTTTGTTGGTAGTTATTACCCTGTGATCAACACTGCGAGTGCAATAGCAATTCCATAAACAAAGCCAGACAAATGACCCACCTGAAAAAGTGTCTCAAATTTTAGGCAACACATATTGAAATTCTTCACCATGGTTAATTAAGGAGCATGAATTGAATTGAATTGTTTTTGCTCACTGATTGAAATTGAGAGGTCAAGGCTGCAGCGAGGAACATTATGATAAAAGTAGCAATAAGCTCCACCCAGAAGGCAGAGACAGGGCCTTGGGTTGGTCTCGTTATCATGACATTGGTTTGAATGCCATAGACGAGGCTACCAATATATGTTGCCAACACAGAACCCACTATCTGGGCTAATATGTACACTGGAACCTGTTCAACAAAATATGAAATATGAAGCAATAAACTTATTATATATATATATATATATTAAGGAGTGTGTGTTTGAGGACCTTGGACCAAGGAAATTTGCCAAAAGTTGCAAAAGCTATTGTGGCTGCTGGGTTAACATGAGCACAAGAGATTGGTCCTATTGAAAAAATGATCACAACAACTGTTAATCCTGCTGTAGCTGCATACTCCAGAAGACCCACTTTCCCATTTACCAACTCTGTGCTTGCAACGATTCCACACACACAGAACATCAAGATGAAAGTACCCACCATCTCTGCCATGGCCTACAATTTTCAGAACAAACTAAGTTAGAATTCTTATAAGCTTATTATGACTTATGATGAGGGGAGAATATTAATTATTGTGTTACCATGCGAGCAAAGTTAAGGTCCAGTTTGATGGGTGAGCAGTAAAAAGCAGAGTTGTTGATCAAAATATAATGCTCCTTTGATAATGGAGAATCAGTGTCAATATTAATGTGCTTGTCATCTCGGGAGAGGCCAGTGCTTGATGCAGAATTATTGGAATCGCTAGGAGATGGTTGATTCTGGAACATGCCTAAAGCTTTGTTCATGATGCAACTTGCCGTGGTACGGTAGTGAGAATATTTTAGCAAGTCTTTAACGAGAGGTGAGAAGTGTGAGGAAGTGGATGGTAGATGTTGGTTAGAAAGAGTTGAATTCTTGAATTCCATGGAACAGGCATGATGCAACAATCAGGGGAAGTTGTAGAAACTCTTGTTGCTCACGCATTTTTGGCTTTATTTAAGAGGGTTCAAGCTTGAGGGTTGAAGGGACCTATCATCAACACATTTCATGTGTTTGCTCCCATATATCCCTTACATTCATTTCTTTATTGATACTTATAAGAATATATAACGTATATACATAGTTCCTATAGAGTGTGCTAACATTTAAACAAACAAACTCTCACCAAATTCACAAAATCAATTAAATGAGAGGAGAAGAGCGAACTTCACCTAGAGATCATTAGAATATAGTATTAGATGAATTTGGATCATTTTCAGTTGTGCAATATAAGAGAAGAGATAAAAAGAAGAGGTGGGTACTGGTTAGTTGGCAAAAAAAAAAAAAAAAAAAAAAAAAAAAAAAAAAAANAAAAAAAAAAAAAAAAAAAAAAAAGAGGTGGGTAGAGTAGAGTCACGATCCATTTCTATATTTTTTCAATTCTAAAGAGAAAGTTTAATAATTTACTATACTTAAGATATAAATAAGTTGAATTGGTTTGGATTGGTTTAGGCCGGAACTTTTTGAAAGTAGGTTGGTTTGAGTTGTATTTTGAAAATAAATATCACAGTCAAAACTAAACCAAACCAAACAGGAATGAATTGAGTTGAATTAGGTTGGTTGCCGGGCTGAATTCAATTTGTAAATAATTACTCTACAATTTTTTTTATCTTCCAATTATTTTATATTGAATTTTGATGATTTTTTTATTATTATGATTTATAAATTATTAATATGATTAAAAGTTATATATACTCATCTAAAGAAGCTGAAGTTGACATGTGCAAGCTAAACTTAATTAATTGAAGATAAAGTCATTAACACAACACAACGTTAAATCTAAGAAAAAATAGCAGTCATCTATATTATATATTTTTATTAACTATTATTTATTTATTATTTATTTATGTATATATAAAAACAAGAGATCCACAGCCAGTGAGTAACGGGCCAAAACTAAACAAATACAAAAGAATAGATCAATAGGCCCATTAGTCAGGCCTACTCTTAACAATTTTTCCATGGGACACTGCAGGATGTTGCACTATTGACCGACGATAAGTTTTCAGGAGGTTCACATGGGTTTGTGGTCGGCCATGTATGTCCTCAAGCACAGGTGAAATCACTATTCATTTGTATTGATTTTAATGTTGCCATAATAATATCTTTTACCCAGAAATCTGATGCATCTGATGTGCAGTGTAAATGGTACCTATAACTATTCTATTTCTTTTGTAGGAAGTCTTTAGTGGTGCTTGACATAACTTAAATTGATTTTTATAGGAAGGTGGTCCAATTGGCTTGATTCAAAATGAAGACATGATCACCATTGATGTCCAGAAAAGGAGAATTGATGCTTCAATAAAAAATGAGGAGATGATGGACTGCCCCTGCCTTCAAGGCCAACCAAGGAGTACTGTACAAGGTATGAAACCTGAAAGGAAAGGCCTACTATTTTTCAAATTTTGCCCCTATATTGTGTCTATTTTTGCACTGTACAAGGTATGGAAATGACGGTGTGTTAACAGCTTAGTTTGTGTTAATTTCATCAAATATAAGTTTTTTTACAATAGCTCTGAATCATCCGAAGAGGAATGTGATCGAACCTTCTCTCAACATTTGAAGGACTAAGGTAGAAAAACATAAAAGTAGAAAAATGAAAATAAATACTTGTTGGATTTAGACAACCAAAAGTGTATCTGAATTAATTTTTCTATATTTAATTTCTTGAAAAGAGACAATCCAACATCTTAGAAAACTATCCAAGAAATTATTCAGAAAGATCTATCTATCAATAACTTTACGGACTTTACGGTTGACATGTGCAAAGATAGAATACATTAACGTCAGTTAATCCATATAGCCGACTCCACCTAGTGGGAAAAGGCTTTGGTGGTGGTTGTTTTTGTAGACAATCCAGCACCTTGTGGTCGTGGATAATGAAACTCAATCTACATATATATTGTTTGCGCAAATTTTTTCATGTCCTGTGTTTTTAGGCTTGTATCCTTTTTTCTTTTCTATACCCAGTATATCAAAAACGTGAAATCTGCATCAAACGGATGTGTGACAGATAAATAGAGATGGCACATTTTTAGAAGGCTTATAGAGCAAAACCAGGTTGTATGCCTTACTGGCTTTTTAGTGCATTGTAATTGTTGCAGCTTAGAAGATGTACAATTGTGCATCTATGTATTTGGATGTATCTCTTAGACTTTTTAGAATAAATATTATGGACTTCATTTATTTTTTTTAACTCTTCTTTCCTGTGTGTACCTTTCAACTTTTATCATAATATAGTAAAAGGTTTTTGTCCTAAATGTACCTGTACATTCTCTTGTGCGAGGGTCATTAATCTGTTGATATGAAACAATAAAAGGCATTCAATTGTACATAAGTTATCCGGCACATTTACGCTTGGAATATTGTTCTACGAGAACAAACTCTAGTGCAGCTGTGCAAGTCAACATTCTTAAAATTACCTTTTTTTTTTGGTCGGGACATTCTTAAAAATACTTGAATTAATAATTCAAGTTATAATACCTTTTTTATTGGACCGAAGTTATAATAGCTTTAAGTAAAGGGAACAATCCTAGGGCATGACTTGGTAGGATTGAAGTAAGATAAAGATTTAGTTTTTATTAAATGAAGTAGTGTTCTATTGAGCTTCAATATCATTACCTCCTAGTCTCATAGGGACTTGTATGAAAGGAAATAAATTAGTGAAGGACCAAATTGTGAATTTATAGCCAATTGCTTTGACTTTTTCCCATATAAGCCAAAATCTTGCATATTTCATGGTAAAACAATATTTATCATCACCCCATTTGTTTTAAGTTGGTCGGCCACATGCATGCAAAGTGGGTAATTGTTGGTTATAATTTAATAATAAGTGGAGAGGCATATGAGGTGATAAATAAATGAGAGAAAGGGGAAGAGTGGAGGCTGATAGAGGAGAGGGTGAAAGAGAAACGAGAAACGAGAAGGAAAGAGGAAGAGAAAGAAGAAGAAAGAGAAGAAGGAAATAAGAGAAGTGAGACCGTGAGAGGGACTATTTTGAGGTAGTCTAAGAGAGCTTCTCATAAGTAAGTTAAGTCTAAGATAAGAGAGTAAAGCTCATATTTCGCATAAAATTAAAACAAAAAACATATTTCGCATCTAACACGGCCTATGAAGCATGGACACTGATACAGATATGAATACACTAATATGTCAAATTCTTAAAATTATATGACACGATACGACATATATTAATATAAATAAATAATTAAAAATTTATAAATTTTGATGAAAATTTTAAAAATTACAATATTTATTTATAATATATATCATATGTGTCATTATTCTCTATTGTTTATCATGTTAAAATCACAAAAAATTACTTTTATATTCTGAAATTTATAAATATATATTGTATGTGTATCGATCACAAACTTATGTCTAATACAACGACACGTCCCTAAAATGAAATGTTGACGTTTAGTTGCCTAAGTGGATCGTGATTCGTGAGCTTACTTGAGAATGCGACCCCAATTGATGAAGGATTTTCATCACGATCACCGACCGACTCACACTAAGCAGGATTTTTTTTATATCAAGTGTAAAATAAATTATATGTTTATATTGAGAAATGAAAATAGAGATCCGTGCAAAAACATTTTTTAAGGTTTTTATTAATTGAATAGAAAGATGAAGAATCAAAATTTTATATATTTTATTACCAACTTGGAAGTCAACCACAAAAATGAAGGCACAGAGTGAGTTTGAATTATAGGAATGAATAATGATGAGCCCCGCACAAGTATAAATAGCGTCTAGCTATTGGCTTCAATGAACCAAATCATCAATCCACTATTATCTTTATCGAGTGAGTCAAAATGGCAACCTCCTATGGTCATAATCATCATCATCATCATCATAATGTTCTTGTGATTTGGTGTGTGCTTATTCTGAGCATATTGTTGATGAGTGGTTGCATAGCCGAAACAGCATCGTTGCAGCACTCGAACCCAAAAGCACTAGTGGTTGCAGTGTACAAAGATCATGACACTGCACAATACATGATCACACACATCAACCACACCAACCCTTTTGTCAAACTCAAGCTAACCATAGATCTAGGAGGCCCTGCCTTCTGGGTAGATTGCAGCAAATTCCAAAACATAGACACTCCCTTTTACAAACCTGTGCCTTGTGGCTCCCCTCAGTGTGCTCTCACAGATTCCATATTCTGTCATAAATACCCCTCTGACACCTGCATTTCCATCGTGGACAACCCCTTCTTTAGCGATCACTTTAATGGTGAGGTTGCGCTCGACAATGTTACCGTCCCATCCACCAATGGCTTCAACCCTGGTAAGCTCGTCACTTTCTCTAACATCATCTACAATTGTGGCCGTTTTCATTTCACTATTAACAAACTGGCTAGTGGAGTCAGGGGCATGGCTGGTCTTGGAAGGACCAAAGTGTCCCTCCCTTCACAATTTGCTTCTGCACTTAACGTGCCTCCCAAGTTCGCTCTTTGCTTAAGTTCCTACAAAGGTGCCCTTTTCTTTGGGGATGGCCCTTATGTGTTCCTCCCCGGAATTGATGTTTCTAAGTCACTCACCTACACTCCTCTGATTAGGAACCCTGTTCCCATTGTTTCTATTTATGGTGATTATCCCTTCGCTGGTCCATCTTATTCTTCATATTACTTCATTGGGGTAACGGGTATTAACATCAACAACCAAGCTGTAAAAATCAACACCACATTGTTGTCTATTGATAAGAAGGGCAGAGGAGGGAGCATGATCAGCACAACAGAGACATATACAGTGTTGGAGACATCTATCTATAAGGCTGTTGTTTCTGCATTTGGGAAGGCTTTGGAGAAGGTTCCAAAAGTGGGTGGTGTGGATCCTTTTGAACTGTGTTTCAATGCATCGAGCCTGGGAAGCACAAGGGTGGGACCAGGGGTGCCTACCATAGATCTGGTGCTGAACAAGGGTGCCATTTGGAAGATATTTGGTGCTAACTCCATGGTTAAAGCCAGCAATGAAGCCTTGTGTTTGGGATTTGTGGATGGAGGTGAAAATCCAAGGACTTCCATTGTGATTGGAGGACATCAATTAGAGGACAATCTCTTGCAATTTGATCTCTCTGCTTCCAGGCTCGGCTTCTCCTCGTCTCTCTTGTTCTCACAAACCACTTGTGCTAATTTCAACTTCACCACCTCTTCATAATCCCCTTCATCCATCTATCTATCTATCTTCAAATTTAATATATATTGCCACACTCCTCTCATTTCCAATTCTCTATCTTTGAATAATTACTCATGCTTCACAAGCCGTCATCAAAGATGTTATTGATTGATAATTTGTACGTAAGCATTTAGTATAAACATGTACTTTCCGTCTTCATCAGTTCAGTTTTATTATTGCATTGCGTTACGTATGTTGTACTGTGAGCTTCACAAAGCACAGCTAAGATTGGCAATAGACCAATATAATGCATGAGCAAATGAATGGGTTTGGCACTTTGGTGTAATTTGGGACTCTCAACAATGGCAATTGCCCATTGGATTGAATTGATAATTAATTACCTTCAGCCAAGAAAAAAAAATGTATTATCTATCATAGGACATTGCCCATTCATTTATTATCGGAAAATAAAGCAAGTTGTTCATGTAGTAATCTGTAATTAAGCTCCGCGTGGTGCTTTCCGAAATCGGAGACAATATTATTTTTTTAAAATTAAGTTGCACATTAAAGTATATGAAACAATGCTCCACTAGACTTAGATATACATACCAATTTTCAGCAAAAAAAAAAAGTGTTTGTTGGAATTTCGCAGCACTTTCTTATCTTAATAATATTTATTTAAAAACAGTCTACTCAATAATTTTAGTCAAACCATTTGGTTTTTGTACTTCTTCAAAAAGAAGTTTGGGCATAGCGTGGTAAATTTAAAAAATTGTATTTTGGGCTTGGCCTTGATTACAAATTAAAAGATTTGGGCCCAGTCCTGGACCAAAACTTCATTGGACCCATAAAAAATCGTTTTGGATTAACAAGATATGATTGGTTTGGAAGAATTAGTTAAGTATGTGGATGAAGAAAAGATATGGACACACATTTTTTGGGTCAGTGTACAAGTAAAGTAAAAGAGAACTCATTCTACCTTTGGTTTCAGGTGCGACTTGTTCTATTTTGAAATATAATTCTCTCTCTCTCTCTCTCTCTCTCTCCCAGTCTCTCGCTATTTCTCCACCACATTCAAAGCTTTCTTTGGTGAGTGTTTCTCCTCTAATATTGATTTTTGTTTCTGGCTGATTTTTTGTGAGAATCGACGTCGTCAATTTCGTTCTCGTTAAACTGAAACAATAATGAAATTGTCTGATTCTTGTTCTGGATCTAGGATTGCATTCTTATCATTTGTCTCATGCGGGATTTTGCAATTTGTAAGTTCATGAATGTATCGATTTATTGTTGTAAAATGATTGCGTCTGCTCTCACTTACTATTTCTGACTCCATTATTAAAACGAGGCATCGATCAAATTTCGTTGTTCTGTAGCGAGACGTGATCGGGGATTGTTCTGTTTCCGTTGGTGCAAATTATAAACTGATTGATTAATAGCAGTTGTACATAATCATGTTTATTAGGATTTAGAAGATGATTCTTGTTTTCCTTAGTTATTATCTGAAAAAAAAATGTCCACATTTAGCTTCTGAAAACTGGTTAATTTTTTCAAAATAGTATGGAGTTCTTAACTATTTCCTGCCTTATTTGAAGAGGAAAAGAAAACTAGGCAGAAGAGAAACTCAGCAGACAACAAATATGGATCAATTTGGTGAATACTCGAAGGAACAAGTGGGAGTTCTTTTGCGGGCTGTGAATTTAGCAACGTTCTATAAAAATGATAATGTTCCTTGCCAAATCGAAGAGGTAGCATGACTGCGGCTCATGTAGGTTGGATGTTATTCAATCAAATAGCATATTTTTCTTCAAAAAAATAAATAAATCACCCAGTAGTTCGCGTTTCCTTTTTCAGGGCCTTTTTTTGGGATCATGTGGCGCTGCACGTAACAGGGATGCACTTAAAAACTTGAATGTCACTCATATATTAACTGTAGCAAATTCTCTGTCACCCGAACGTCCTAATGATTTTGTCTATAAAGTTATAAACGGTATGAGAGTTTCCTTTAATTTCCTACAAATACTTGCCTGATATGCCTTTGTGTTGGATTAGTTGGCAAAGCTATATAGATAGAAAGTCGGTCTTTTTCTGGCATATATGTGGTTTTATCACTTTTATGTTTACATAAATTTGTTTGCTTGACTGATCATTGAATGAGGGCTTGAAAACTTATTGTCTTAATTTTATCATGTACTTTTTCTAAACTTTTGGGTTGTACTCAGTAGCATCATTATAAATTTTGGACGTTCATGGGGTGGTCTTTATGGGTCAAAATCAAAGGAAAACACAATAAAAGCTTCTATTTGTTCTTATCATCTCAGGTTATGAATTTACTTTCATTAGTGTCGTATGGCATAGTTTACAGTTGATTCAATTCATATACAGCATATGCTGTCCGTATTGCTTGTTAGAGTGGATCATTCTGATCCTACTTCTGTAAATAAACTACTGAACTACTGAATGAATAGAGTTTGTAACTTTATTGATTTAAAATGCAATGATGGTTATTGTCCTTCCAAGTTTGTTTCAGAGCATCTAGTATAGTCATACTAAACTTGTGTCTTCTATTGGAAAACTGAGGTAGTTGTTGACAGAGAGGATGCCAACATACAACAATACTTCAACGAGTGTTTTGATTTTATTGATGAAGGCAAAAGAATGGGAGGAATTTTGGTTCATTGCTTTGCTGGGAAATCCAGGAGGTAAATTTCTACATTTCTTCTTAAAATAAATAAAAAAGAAGCCTATTTTTTTATCACTTGTTTGGTTAGGATCTCTTCTACCTTTCAGTGAAGCCAATTACATATATCCCGGAGTTAGAATGATTTTTAAAACTGAGAATTCATCTCCTTCTTAACTTGGGGTCTATAACTTGCTTTCTGTTGGAGGAGTCTTATGGCAACTTTTTTATCCTTGTGATAATGTAAATTTCGGAAATTAAAATACTGCTATCTGATGAAGGCAACATGGATCACAATATTTTCTCTTTACAGTGTGACTATAGTGGTCGCATATCTGATGAAGACACGTGAAATGAGCTTATCTCAAGCTATGGAGCATGTGAAGAGCAAACGACCATTGGCATCTCCCAACCCTGGTTTCATTAGACAGCTGGAGGACTTTGAGAAATCTCTTCAAGGTACCTCTAAACTACGTTAGCCTTATTTACAATTCCAACCTATACCTTGGTTCTTCATATAAATCTCTATATAGTTACATCATTGTCTTGGATGATTTGGAACAATCAACCTCTAAAACCCTGGAATAACAAACGAAACATCTTTTAAGTGTGATTTACTGGGAATTGGATCGCTTGAAGTGTGATATTTGAGACCCATGCATTTTATTATATTGGGGCCTACTATTTTTCCCTCTGCCTCTTCCTATCTCTTTCTCTGTAAACTGTACAAACTGCAAATCTCATACTTTAGAGGATCCAAATTCGATTTATTGGGAGCTCATCTTTTGCATGTTGATTGATCTTCTTTCATTCTTCCTTCTAATTGACACTCCATTTTATTGTTCTTCATATAAATTTCTCTATACAGTAGCTAATTGAGAAGATTGCATGAATTTGGATCTGATTTGTGGTCTGGATGTTCAAATCAAGTAAGAGTTAATACAAAACCAGGAATTCTACCAGGATGGTCGGCATGAATTGGGAGCCGGCATACCAATGGTTGTAGCCACTGAATTATGATAAGTAATGGGAATAAGACTATGGTCCTTTAGGCTGAGGATTGTCCTAGGCAATGATTATTTTTTTTTTTTTAGTTAGAAGGCAATGATTATTGTTGATATTAACATTGGAGGTCCGCATTTAATACAAGTATACAACCTCAAGTCCTCAACTTCTATTTAACTCTTTTTTTCTTGGAAAATATAATTGAGTACTAACTACTAAGTGTAGCCTTATTTTTCAAAAAGGTAGTTTGGCCCACCAAATATAATCTAGACGCTACACATGAGGGGCCTTTTTAAGAGTGGGCCACTGGCAAGAGGAAGATCAGTATTTGACTATAGCTATCAGTTGACCGGCCCATTGACCCGCTTAAAAACTACGGGCAAGCTAATTAACAAATTTATATTATTTTTTAAAATTGGTTTGATATGGCTAACTCTTTTTTCAAAGGGCTAAAAAAGTCGGAACGGGCTAAACGGGTTAGTCGTTTACTCTTTTATTAAGAAATATTTATTTGATATTTTTTTAATTAATAAAATAATAAATATAATTATAAGAATAATTTATCGATAAAAAAATATTATATGAATACATGTTGAATGATTAAGAATTGAACAATTAAATTAAATATATAATAATATAATAAAAAAATATATTCTTATTATTTCATTCATTATTCTTTCATTACATTATGAAATATAATTTTAAATATTTATAATTTGTATTATGTATTTATATTATTTATATATATATATTAGGTTATATTTAATTTATTAAAAATCTATCAAACATAAAGGGTGAGCCAATTTAGCACTAGCTCCGCCCTTAGAAAAGCAGGCCAATACATGTTTGGATTAGGCTAACCCATTTTAACAACATCTCAACATTTGACCTCCCCTTAAAAGAAAGAAGAAGAACATCAGCATAGAAAATAATCGTACCGGTTTAGTTCAATTAATCAAATAAAGAAACCCAAATACTAGCCAACAAAAATTGATTCAATTAGTAGGGAGTTTGATGATGGCTCACAAGATCATAAGTTTTATTTCTATTGCAAATGTGAAGACTTTTACAGCTCTCAACTCATCTGAATATTTTTTTCAACAAAAAGAAAATTACTACAATGCGCTCGGCACTATTATTTATTTTTCTCTAATGGACTAACTAATAAGAACAAGTCGAACTAATAGTGAGAATGTGTTAAATATTAGTTATATATGGACACATGCAGATTCCCCAATCCCACACTCAAAACTGCCACTGGATATTCCAAGGCGTAAACAAATAGTGTATAATATATATATATACACATATATATTTCATTTGTTAAGAAAGTTAAACACATAAAATCTATGATCAAATAAATATAAACAAGTCAAAAAAAAACAAAATACAATATAAACACTTAATAACATGTTCACAAAATGTCTCTCGATCAGAATCCTTTTGTGTGTCTGTGTGTGTTTGTGGGAAAATAAAGTCTACATTGTAGATTTTGTAGGAATTGCATTTTTAAACCTTTAACCCTGAAGGCTAAAGCTATATCTCACCGTTACGTTGTCCTTCCATCTCAAAAAATAATGTAATAGTATTAACCATCAAGACAATCACGGAAATGCCCAAAAAAGTGAAAAACAGTTTTTCTCTATATATCAAACTTCGAGTAAATTAACTACAAAGGAATAGCCTACATTATATTTTCTTCATCAAACAACAAACAAGGAGAGTAGGAGGATAGGAATCCACACGTCTTCCTAAGAAACACAAGATAATAATAAAATAACGTAAAATTAATTAATGGAACCGAAAACTATAAGATTCTAATGAATAATTAAATTGAATATATATATATATCAAAACAAGGAAAATAATTTAGTCACATTTTTTGTTCGTGACACAATAAATTAAAGTTACAACGATATGCAAAGTAGGTAGGTTGGTACGTAGCTTTGGAGTGAGTAAAATGAGAATTGAATATAGAAGGAGTTGGGGGAGTATTGGTAATAAAGTGGAGCATGAAGAATTAATCAAGGTTTGGAATGAGATGCATGAAAGTAGACGATGTATATAAAAGCTTACGTATACGCATGGGATTTGGGAGAGTGGAATTGAAGGTAACAGAATTCCCTAATTTTTAACTCACGAGGGAGGGGGCACGTAATTGAATCAATATCATAAACGTGAGACGCGTAATATATATGTAGTATATATATATATATATATATATGTGGTAAAGGCAAGAGAGAGAGAATTAATAAATACGCATACATACATATGCGTATGTATGTATATCTTATATATACATACGTGTATGTATTGTAACACAGTACTTCACGGGAAAGCAACATATCGCATTTAATACGAACCATGAGATCAATATGGTCATCCTAGCTATATCCTGATTCTCATCTTATTCTCTGGCCTTACGTATATGTGCATTACTATATATACATATATATAGAAACAGAGCAAGCAGCACGTACACGTACGAGTCACACACACACATATATATACACATATATTTTCTTCCTTCAAATTGCGAAGAAATTAAACAAAACATGTCTCACATAACTGTTGAGAGGAAGAGACGAAGACAGATGAATGAACATCTCAAAGTTTTAAGGTCCATGACCCCTTGTTTCTACATCAAAAGGGTATATATATATAACTACATATGTCTTAATTAGTTTCCTTATTAATTATTAATTCCTAGCTAGCCTCTTTAATTTATTTGATAAATATTTTTTTGAGTATAATTGAATGATTTATTTGATATTGTTCAGGGAGACCAGGCATCTATAATAGGGGGAGTAGTGGATTTCATAAAGGAATTAGAACAAGTTGTAGAAGCTTTGGAATCGAAGAAGAGAAGAAAGAGTAGTATAGGGTTAATTAGCCCTAGGGCTAGGGCTAACCCTAACCCTACTAGAGTAGTTGAAGTTGATGATGGTGATAGTTGTTCATCAATATCAGTGATGAAGGAAGTAGTAGTTTGCAAGAATTCATCAACATGTGGAGCAGAGGTGGAAGTGAAGATGTCAGGAACATCCAATGTGATAGTCAAAGGAATTTGTGGAAGGAATATTCCATCTCAACTTTCCAACATCATCTCTCTTCTTGAATCACTTTCTTTTCAAGTCCTTCATCTCAATATCACTACCCTCCACAGCCACACCCTTCTCTACCACTTTCTTCTTAAGGTATATATTATATTCACCATAACACCTATCTTTAACTAATAACATTAATTAATTATATTTGAGCATGCATATACATCATATATATATCAACCAACTCAAGTTAAGGTAACCTTAATTCTTGTCTTGACATGTTATAATTGATTCTCCCTCATGTGATAGGGACGTTTATAATATATAGTCATTTATAATAATTAGAAACAAACATGCATGTATACATAGATTACGCTTAATTATTTTCTGTAGGAAAATTAAATTAGTGTACATGTAAGCCCACCACTCCAAAATGTATAAGTATTATTATTAAGTGTAACAAACATTTTGCAGCTCTCGCCCACTGCATGTTCTAGATTTCTGGTATTTATTTTACTGTACTGATCACTTAGCTTGTTACTTATTAAGCTTAATTATTGACTGATGTATACGAAATACAATATATATTATGGACAAGAAACAAAATTCTTGTAAAGAGCCTTAATTCTAATTAATTTCCTATAGTTGAGGAGTCGAAGGTGGTACGTCGTAGCTATTTGCTAGGTTTGTAATAATTAACATTTCGTTTGTTTTGATTATTTGGAAATAGATGTTGATGAGGCACTAATTAATATGTACGTGAGTATATATATATATATAATTGAAGTGTTATATTAATGAGTGGTTTTATACAAATGCAGATAGGGGTCGAATGTGAAGTAAGTCTGGAGGAACTAGCGAATCAAGTGCAACAAACCTTCTGCTCAGCCTCACATCATGCATCTAATGTTACCACTACATAGACATATAGTATATATATATATATATCATGTACCACCTCTCACACTCACACTCACAACGCATTCAATATCTATATATACACATATTAACATATATATGCACCTTCTAATACTAATATATATGTAACAACAAACTAATTAATTAATTAAACTATATATTCCCATACATGTATGCGTAATCTGTGTACCCTAGCTAGCCAGTGTAAATTTTTTGGTTAAAACAAATAGTTTAGGACTTTAGGCTTCTCATTTTCAATATTTATCATTTTTTTTGAATTAACTAGCTATGGTTCATTTTTTTTAATCTTCTGTCATTACGAAACTTTCGCTGATTAACTACTAGATTAATTAAGAAGAGGTGACTCCACCAGTTGATCGGTCTCGTGATCAAATAAATGAATAAAAATAAGTTGTGGTAAACGCCAAATGATCAAGAATGATTGAAAATGCGACAGCACGTTAAGAGTATTATTTTTATTCGTATAGAGATTTGATCCACTTCAAACCATGCATGTAGAATATATACAATGAATAACTCCATTATTTACAGAGAATTTGTTGCGCCAATTTGTTGGATATTATTATAAAATAATAATAATTAGAACTAAAACATGCTTTTAAGATAAAATAAAATGTTTATTTTTTTTTTCTCAAGATATCCCCAGCCTGACAGGCTAAGAAATAATTCTCCGAATATCAGTGCTCCATTTAAGGATATGTTGCTGGTCAATTGGTTGCCGCGTACAAAAGGCGCAATTCGAATCCCGATCTTGCTTAAGCGACCTAGTGAGTTTGAACACTAGGTCAACCAAATATAGTTTAAAACGTTGGTTTTTTAATTATATGGAAATATTGATTTTCTATGACATTGATATATTGATGGAAATTAAGGAGAATGAATGTAATTAAATGCATATAATTAATGGGCATAATGAGTGCAATTTTTAAGGCAAATAACTTCTTATTAAAAAAATTTATTGGTGAGCATTTCTTGTTGGTCAGCGGCTAGTTTATATGGAGGTATATATATATAGGTGTGTGCTCTATGAAAAAAAAGCATGAGATATATAAAGGAATATAATATTTTATACATATATTTTAAGACATGTTTAATTTTTATATATTTAGATAGAGAAAGGGTGTGAGAGAAATAGTCATGTCTATCTTCTTAGTGCAAAGGTGATAGATGAAATAGGCAAGTACTGGCTGTTGTATACTGAAGGTAACATGTCTGTGTATCAACTACACCGGGTGATAAGATTTTTTTTCTTTTTGTCCAGAAGATGAAATTTCATTCATATGAAAATGGCATCAAGCCACGGATAGAAAGGAGATACATCAAGGCATACATAGAACAATGAAATCCAGCCAAGAAACTCCTAGGACATATTACATAGGAGAGTAAATGAGTAATAAAAGACTTAGGCAACACACCCAAAAAAAAAGATCTAGATTCATCTCTCCTATACTAGAAGGAAGATATACAAACTTTGATCTACATCATATAATATTATACAAAGAGAAAATGTGAAGATCCAAGAGAGACAACACACCTCCTTTTCTCTCTGAGAGAAAATCTTTTTAAAAATTCTCTTCTAACATGAATATAAGAGTAGATCAGAAAGGCAAATATATCTTCAAAAGAAAAGAAAAGATCATCTCCTAAAGAAAGGGAGAAACTTCCCTAATGGAAGAAACAAAAGCTTCCCTAGGGGAAGAAGAGGATCTCCAAAGGAGAAGACAAAACATACCTAATAAAAGAAAAGAGGGAGGTGGGGGGTTGCCGCTGTGCACGACAGCCCCCAATCGGCTTCCTTGCGTCTGTGGAGTCTTCTTTCTGCAAACCCTAGCAGAGCAAGTTGAAAAAGGTAATTGGAGAAGATGATGATACCAGATAATATGATTAAATTAACATGTGAGAGACATTAATTATCTTAAAGAAAACAAGATATTCATGTCCCATTTCAAGACCACATATTTTACTTTACTATCTTATTTTAGTTGATTTTCAGATAACAATTCTATCAGATTATATATCCTGATGCCACATTTATGCATCATGGTGATGTAGCTTATTATTTTTGGATAAAAGAGCAAACACAACTGGCAACCAAAATAAAAAAAGAGCAAACACAACTGTCATGCAAAATCCTGAACATCTTTTACCCAAATAATGGATTGGATATACAAATCCATCCATTATAATTTATAAACTGGGCTCCATCATTTCTATCCTGAAATTGGCCCTGCATTGCACTCTGCACTTTACTACATCATTTCTCTCCTTATCCCCAATAAATGTTCGGATCACATTAATATAAAAAGGGTACCAATAATAGATAATTTTGGATTCTTCCAACTTATTTTTGTTATTTTAATGTAATATATATATATATATATGTGTGTGTGTACAATTTTAACTTTTACTCAATTAGACCTGCTGAAGTACTAATTAAGCACAATAATTTATGATTTCTTTTTTGGTATGCAGAAAAAAATCTATAACTCAATATGTTTATATATTCAGTAAAGTACTTGAGCACCATTTCCCATTAATTCTCGTATCTCTATACATTGTGTTCTTCCTCGGCATTTTAGTAAAACAGACATTAAAGGAGAGTGAGTTAATTAGCTTTCATGGTTAATGATAATAATTTAATACGGATCACATGTGATTCCACTTTTCTCTCTGTCTCTCTCTAGTCTCTTCTGTAGAGTTTATTCATGAACCAAGCTATAAGTAATTAATATGAGAAGGATTAATTAACAAGATATAATCATTGCGTAAACGAAACAATGATATGGATAATCATAGTTCTAATTAATCTCTCCCTATCCTTTTCTTTTTTCTTTCTTCCATTGAATATATAACCTTAGACATCGAAATAGATCAGTGTCTTAATAAGTATGAATTAAAATAAGGGTAAATTGCAATTTGGTACCCTGTGGTTAGGGGCGGTTCCCCTTTGGTACCCTGAAAGAAAAATTTTTGCATTGTGGTACTCCGTGGTTTGCTCCGTTAGCGATTTGGTACCCTGAGGTTTTTTTCTGTTAGGATTTAACGGCAAATGTTAGTTAAAATGTCAAAAATCTCCCAAAAAGTCTTCTCTTATGCGTTTAAGTCCTTTCCCTTTACTAAAAGGGATCAAAACATAAAGAATTAATTATAAAAGGGTCTTTAGAATTCTAATATTATAGATTTTTCTCCTTTTCATAAGATTTCTTTTGAATAGGTCCTGATTTAATTACACTTTAATACCAAAAGTTTATGATCTTTATCAAAATAGTCCTTAGAACCTCAAAAACAAATGAGCATCTATGATTTATCAAAAAATCCCTATATTCAACTACAATTTTCATTCAAGTACACTACAAACAAATCAAAACCCCCAAATTTTTTCGAAATCAAGCCCCACAAAAAAAAAAAATTTCATCTCTTCTTCAAATCGGTCCAAAATCCGTCACAAAATCCTGATTTTCGTGTTCCGATAGGGACTGGAATGAATTGATTCTCCAGATTTTGGAGTGTTCTGTAATTTTCAGTCTGGACCTCTTATTTTTGTAAAATTACCTTTTGACCCCAGAAAACTTTATTTTTTTTCATTTTGGTCCCTGTATATGACATGTCCAGGGACCTATGTTAAAATTTTGGAAACTTTTGGGGGGTCAATCTGTAATTTTAGCGAAAACTTTCTTGAATGCTCTTCTCCCTTCACTGAACGTGTTTTGGCCGTGTATATATATATATATATATATATAAAAATATGATATTATTATATTATTATATATTATTATATTGATCTGGCTTGTTTTCTCCCATTCTTTTGTTAATTATTTTGGTTAGGAGATTACATTTTTTTGTTTAAGCCTAATTAATTTAGGTTAAGACAATTATTTTGTAATTTATAAAATATTATGGGGTTCATGACTCAAATATTTTATAGACTGTAATCCATTTAATAAATACTTGAGATTATTAGGTTGTCCCTTTTATCTCATAAAAACCATAAAAAAAATACAAATAAAAATATCATAATATCATAATTTGAGAGATAAAAATAGGACTTGATTTTGGGAAAATTTAGGGGTTTTGATTTGTTTGTAATTAAATCAGGACCTATTCAAAAGTTCAAGGTTTTAGGGACCAATTTGAAGAAGAGATGAAATGTTTTTTTTTTTGGCTTGATTTTGAAAAAATTTGGGGGTTTTGATTTGTTTGTAGTGTACTTGAATGAAAATTGTAGTTGAATATAGGAATTTTTTGATAAATCATAGATGCTCATTTGTTTTTTAGGTTCTAAGGACTATTTTGATAAAGATCATAAACTTTTGGTATTAAAGTGTGATTAAATCAGGACCTATTCAAAAGAAATCTTATGAAAAGGAGAAAAATCTATAATATTAGAATTCTAAAGACCCTTTTATAATTAATTCTTTATGTTTTGATCCCTTTTAGTAAAGGGAAAGGACTTAAACGCATAAGAGAAGACTTTTTGGGAGATTTTTGACATTTTAACTAACATTTGCCGTTAAATCCTAACAGAAAAAAACCTCAGGGTACCAAATCGCTAACGGAGCAAACCACGGGGTACCACAATGCAAAAATTTTTCTTTCAGGGTACCAAAGGGGAACCGCCCCTAACCACAGGGTATCAAATTGCAATTTACCCTTAAAATAAATGGAGTGATGGGGAAGAAAGGGAAAAGTCAAAACGAGGCTGGCTTTTTGTGGGGAGTAGGTATTAAGTGCAATGTGGAGCTATCACATCATTCATATTCTTCAATCCACACTTCTTTGCCTCTTTCCTTTTCTCTATAAATATCATTACTCCTTATGGTCCCCCACCCAAAAAAAAAAATGGATGTATTGCAACATGCATCCACCTCCATACCTTGATATCCAGATCACACACTTTTTCTTTATAAAAATGAATTCATAAATTCAATTATAATATTAAACTAATTAATTTCAAATATACGAATATGTGTATCAGCCACATGTATTGTGATTCTAATTTCAATATATTTAGTTATTTACTATCCAATGCATATAATCAAGAGATGTTCAAATAGAAATGCATCCCTCATATTAATTGAAATTTTGAAGAATGAAGAATGAAAAATTATTATCAGATAGACAAGTACGATATTAAAGTGTGAGAATTTATATTTATTTAAACTGATAATATAAATAAACGAGGTTATTTATGCTTTTACCCCAAAAAAATTTAAAAGAAAATCTCATCAATAATAATACAGTGGGCTGTGAGATTATGAGTGGGTCCAGCTCACCATGGTTTTCCACAATGATTATTCCCGGTGCTGTATTCTGTGTACTCCTTTCAGGGCTTACTATATGATATTGGGCCCATTATCCAGTTTGGGCCTGGGCTCCCATCAATCCCTTTCTTTTCCATTCGTGGGCTGTTGTTGGGCCAATTGAGAAGAAAACCATGCCTGTTTCATTGCATCTGATCCGCTTAGCCTAGTTTCTTATATTTAATTCTTTTATAAATAATTGTAATATTATTATTGAATGGTAAAAATCGCAAAATTCTACCGCACTGCTATAAGATCCGCTTTGTTGTATGGTATTGAGTGTTGAGCGATAAAAGGGCAGCATAAGCAGAAATTCAACATGACTGAGATGAGAATGTTTTGATGGATGTGTGGTTATACTATAAAAGATAAGAGTATGAATTAGATCATTAGAGAGGAAGTTGGAGTAGCACCCATCGTAAAGAGATTGGTTGAAGCACGTCTTAGGTGATTCAGGCATGTACAAAGAAGACCTGTGGAGGCCCTGATACACAGAGTTGATCAAAATGGTTGATTTTCTTATAACTCGGGGAAGGAGAACACTAAAGAAAACTATCAAGTATCAACGAAACTAACCGGAAAGATTTATCTATCAGTAACCTAACGGTTGATATGTACAAAGATAAAACGTGTTGGCGTCTCTTGATTCATATAGCCAACCCACCTAATAAAAAAAAGATTTTGGTTGTTGTTTATGTTGGTAAAAATGAGGGAAAAAATATAATAAAATAAAAATAGAGGGACCACTGGGCTGAGTGATCAGATCACATTACATAAAAAAAGAATACAGAAGAACATTCAGACCAAAAATAAATAGGAAGAACAGGCCACACCGATGTTTGCGCGAGTGACAGCAAAAACCCCCAATCCTAATCAACCACACAAAACGCCACGTGTACGGCCAGCACACGACGGAGACGGTGGCCCCCACGCACCGTACGTGGTTGTTGGGTTCATCTGTGTGCTTGTGCACGTGGGACCCTCTATACCGTACGGAGAGAAAGATTCCCTGCTTCTCTCTCCCTACAAAACAATACAATACAATACTTCCTTTTTTCTAAAATTTCCCATCTTCTTAACGAACTTTTAGAATTTCTAAATGTTCACGGGCTTCAAATCTTTTATATTATATATTCACTTAATTATTTTAATAAATGTATTTAGAATATTGTGCGGGTGATGAATTAGCTGCAGCGCCGGCAACAAAAAGATAGGGAAGGAAATTTTGACGGAGAAGATCATGAATGGAAAAAGAAAAAAAGTAGTGTTGGAGATAATGATCGATATTACTTACTATCCAAAAGTAAAGAAATCGATGTTTAGGAAGATTTGGATAAAGAGATAGAGAACAAAAAAGATTGAACTATTGGGTGGGGAGAAGTTAGCATAGCATGATGATGGGAGTGTTCACTCATGACTCATGAGCTTTCTACACTTAATTATTTCGTCTTAGAAATGGAAACCCCACCATTCTGATAATCTAATGTACTAATTCTGATATAATCGACTAAGTTACTTGGAACTTCAAAAAATTTTAGGCAAATGTCACTCAAGACAGATGATATATCTTGCTGATGATTACCTATCTATTGGATATTTTTACAATCAAGTGGATAGAGGGCGCCATTCTCTTTCTTTGACCGAACATACACGATAAAAGATAAGTCTCTTTTTAAGTTTTAAAATTCAATATATATATATATATATATTTCTATTATAATTAATTTAATATTCTCTCGTTTACATTTATTCCTTATCACATTCAGATCCCCGTGCTCCTTTCCAGACAACTCATGTGACGGAAATTGATAATTTTATGATAAGTCAAATATAAATCTCTCAGTGTCCCACTATTCAAAAAGAAATATATTATAAAAGGGCCCAAAATTCTCCGAATTTTTAATTCTTTATATTTGCATCATTTTTTTTAATCTTTAACTATAGTCTATATATATATATATATACACATTCATATAACATCACTTGAGTCAAATTTGAGGTAGGAGTAGCCTTTAGCTGAAGCCATATATATAGCGTAGCGAGAATATGCTAGATGGAAGTGGATCTTCTGCATTTTTATTTTCTATATTTTTAGTGCATTTTAGAGATATAGAAAGAGGTAGAAAGAGAAAGTATGAGACCTATAAAATAATAAATATGTGAGCCCTACACTTTCTCTCTACCTCTTCCTATATCTCTAAAATGCAAAAAAAAAAATGCATAGAATACAATGCCGAGGATCCGTCAGTGGCAGGATGATTGGGTCACAACTCACAAGGCAAAACTCACTCAACCCACATTTCTCTTTTTCCATACATGTTAGATAAATCATGGATTCAATTCAATATAATTTATAAATAATCATAAATATATGTATCTAACATAAAATGAAATGAAAGATAATATAAAATAAAAATTGAATATAAGGGATACTTCAATATATAAAATATGATTACCTATATATATATATATATTTGCCTGAAGATTATATTACCTGTATCACTCTGCCAAAAATTCATAAAAAATCCAAAAGATTAAATTTTCGTTTCTAAAAATTATGATCCCTCAGTCCTCATATCCGTAGGTATATTAGTGAGATTCACATGGTGGGAATTGGTTGAATAGGAAGAGAAATATATAATAAACCCAAGAACAAACTTAGTATATATGCAGTATGTATATATATATATATATGTAGTAGCTGTAGTGTATGTACCTTGATATATATATAGTTTCTGACTTGATGTCGCCCAAGTGGCCTCCCCAAAGACCTTTTGACATCGTGTCCTTCTCTTTACCAACATTACCATCTAACACCCTTCTTGTTTATTTTCAGTTTTCACCCCTCCTCTTTCTTTATTCCATTCATTCAATTTCTGACAATACCCATATCTATATTTTTTAAAACACAAATGTAAACATTCAAATTAGATGAAGTTACAGATAATCAAAAGATCTATACGTGATAATTAAACACAAGTACGAATAATAAGTTAATTGGTGAATTTGAGAGTGATTATATATAGTATAGTACTTGTTTTATATACATATATTTATGATTATTTATAAATTATATTCAACATGTAACACAATTTTTTTTTGTTGCAATCAATTTCGTCCTCAATGTTTTACATTTTGGTCAATTTTATCATTTGCTATTATTTTAGCCAAATATTAATGATAGAATATACATGACTAATGACATATAATGTAAAATTGATAAAAAATTAAATAAACTCAAATCTCAACTCAGATTGAAAAACATAATGAAGTGAGTCATTAATTTATTGAAAGAAGTCAGTCAAAAGATAAAATTAACCAAAGTGGGAAATATTGAGAATAAAAATTATCACAAAAAAATTTAAAAAAAATTGACAATTAAATAAAATTTGGGAACCAAAATGGTGCTTTTGCCTTTTTTTTTTTTTTTAGTTTAAATTTGATTTGAGAATTCTAATAGCTAATTAATTAAGATTTGAATGTGTCTTCACACTCAATAGACTTATAGAAATACCTACATATTATTTATTAATAAAGTACTTATATCCACAGTAAGAATAGAATTTATGTTATAAGTAATATTTTATCTAAAAATAAAAAAAAAATTATCTCTAAATTTTTAATATAGTGAAATAACTCCTGTTATTTTTGTATATCATATCATTTAATTTTTTTGTTTTCAAACATTTAAATAATTTTGAAATATTTATTCTTTTATGAAATGATCAAATAAAGTTTACAGTTATTTATTAAAAAAATTAATTGAAATTTTTTGATTTAAAAATATGCTTGATAATGGAATGATTGAAGTAAGATAAATAGGTTGGAAGTTGAAAGCAGAGACTCTGAATTTAGGGTCATGTTTTTTGCTCACTAGTGACTACAGCCTTTTTAAGAAAATAATAAGTGGACTATATATAGCAATGTTATTAAAATCAGAGCGGAGAGTGGCCCGAACAGACTTTCGGGTCACAAGTTGATTGGTTTAATCGGTTAGACCGACAATCAAACCGGATGACGTCATAAATATATAAATAAAATAAATATTAATTATTTTAAATATAATTATTCCATGATTGATAAAATATAAATAAGATATACTTGTGAATTCATAATTCCATTGTCTTACATAAATAAAATATACAAAAATCACAACATGAATAATTATTAGGTTAATAAAAATGAAAAAAAATGAGTTTTTTTCTTTGTTTTAATAGATTTACAATATTTTTCATTGAGTTTCATATTATTTTTTTATATTTGGCCCACAAAACTAACAAAAAAAAAATAAAAAAAAATGAATTTTTCATAAAAAATAGTGACCCGAACGGTTATTTAAAAACTGCTCCGGTTCTCGGGTCAATACGGTTCGAAGCGATTTTGGACGATTCAAAGCAGTCCAATCTTTAGAACGGTTTAATGATCCAAACCGAGCCGTCTTTACTCTCGAGTCCCGGTTCGATTGTCCGGTCCGAGTTTTACAACATTGATATATAGTAGACACATATACTCACTAAAATATTAAATACTTATTGATTTGATGGGTGGTTGGGTGCACTATCTGCTCAATAATCAATATATGTCTCCCTCCGTCCATGTGTTACATTACAACTTCCCAACTACTTTTGATTAATACTAAAATGGATGCTCCCTATTTTTCATAAGATTTTGAGTTTCAATTTTGAGGAGAATAAATATAATTAAGAAAAAGTTACATCGATTCGTCAATTTAATGAGTTAAACAAACTAATTTATTAAATTTTAACTCGTTTTCAGCGCTATATCGCGAGGAACCCACAACAAATTCATTTTCTTTTTCGAGAATTAATCAATTTATCCGCCATCCTCCTAATCGTCCCCATTTATTTATTGTTATTCTTTAATTTATCTTTAAAGAGTAATGACAATTATATACTCCATCTTTGATGTTGGCAAACAAGTTAACATGAATAATGTATGATGGTTGTGTATGTCGTATATAAATAGCATAAACAACAAATTCATAATAATGAATGGTTTTTTCAACGAACACATATAAATTATAAAAGTATCCTGGTCGGGTGTCAATTATTTGAGTGGTATTAGTAGTTGATAATTAATGATATGGAATTTTGCATAATTAATTTAAAAGGTTGGATTCCCAAAGGGAAAGCATTGTGTGTGTGTGTGAAATTCTGGCCTTATAGGCTACGTATGTGGTCATGTGGTATACTGATATGGAGGCTGCTACTCTCTCGGGAAGTTAAACCCTACAAAGGCAACCGGCGACCCAATCCCTTACCATACTCAGTTCCAGTCTTCCCTCTGTGTTGCGTGATGATGCACCGGTATTATCAGGTTTCCGGGAATATATTGGACCCACATCATGTGATTTACTGCTCCTTGTGCTTTGAAATTCAACCTGGAATTCCCTGCTTTGACTTTCTCATCATTCTTCCTTCTTTAATAAATAATAAATACCACTCGGTTAATTAATTAATCTGTCAATTTCAAAATGCTCTTCCCTTTGTAAATTAATTAATCTCTGATTTGATGATGTTACTTTTTTTTTTTTTCAAANTAACAACTACAAATTATATTATAAAAGTTATTTAACTTTTTATAGATTTTCTCTTAATTTAAAACTATCATGTTGTAGGTCATTCTGTCTCTTTTTAAATTTTTTAAGACGTAGCACTTGATTTGGTGACTCTCTTTTTCATACTTATACATTAATTTCTCTTTCATGCATGATATTTTTTTTGGATGATGTGTATTTTTTTGAGATAGTAGATCTACAAACTTTATTTATAATTAAATATATTATTTTTGAAGAAATGTCACATAGAAGAGGGAAAAAGATAGGTAAAAAAGAAACTAAGCAATAAGATGCCACGTCATACAAAATAGAGAAAATAGACGAAAGTTGATAGTAAGACTCTTTTGAACTAGTACATAAACAATTGGGGTTTGAATTCTCTAAATTTCTTTTCATGTATTTTTTATGGAGTTAGAGTAAAAATATAGATTCTATTAAATAAAAATATTTAAAAATCACATTTTCTCTTTCTCTCTTTTCTTTTGTCTTTCTTTCTCTCTCATATTCTACAAGAAATATAGAGAAAGGAACTCTAAAGGATCTATTTCCAAATAATTGACCTCAAAAAAATAACCTAAGTAAACTTTAAGATAAAAATAAGGCAAAAGTATTAGTTTCATCCCTAAACTTTACATCAACTGTCAATTTTGTCCCCAGTCATTTTTTGTTGTCAATTTTATTCTTAATGTTTTATATTTTGGTCAAATTAGTCATTTGACTAACTTCTTTCAATAAAATAATGATAGATTACGTTATGTTTTTTAATCTGAGTTAGAATTTGAGTTTTGTTTTCTATCAATTTTATATTACATATCATTAGCCACGTAGATTATGTAGTTAATATTTGACTAAAGTAAGAGTAAATAATCAAAATGACAAAAATGTGAAAGTGAATGTAATATTTGGGGATGAAAATAATACTTTTGACCAAAGATAGTAAACCAACATAAGCATTCTAGCTTATTTGAAGCTTTAGCATACATACTCAAGGTTTTTTGTTTTATTCTTTAAGCATGACAACTGACTAATGTTTGACGTTCTACTTAAAAATATCTTCTTCTTGGTTTCTCTGTCATACTTAATTAAGCTCCGATAATTAGTTCTTAAGTCGCCGTCTAATTAATAATTAAGAGGATAAAAAGAACGACTGGCTTGCACTAAAATAATTGAACAATTTCAATGATTGTTAAAATAATCTGATAGTATATAATCAACCAGAGATGATGCATATGTAAAGTCCCCAACTTTAATTTGATAGTGCAGATATATACAATCTGTAAGATAGAATTTTAAAATGACTGTACTAATTTTTGTAAATTGGAACTAATTTACATTATATATACAATTTAGTCATCAGTTAATATAAAATCGTTTAAGGGGTTTCAATCTTGGAAAAATCCTTTTTAAAAAAAATATTATATCTAATCATGCTCATTTATTTAATATATTTACCTGAGTTGTGATGGACAAATTTTATAGATAATTCTGAAGTTTAGATATTTTGATAGATCCTATAATGAGTTTTAGCAATAATTAGTTTTCTAGAATATCTAGTTAATGTTTTAAGGTATTTCTAACATGTACCCTAAGGGCACATATTAAGGTTTCTTTTGATTGGTCAAGTGAATTTTCAAATATTGAAAATTATATTTTAAATACATTTTTATAAATTTTAAGATATGAGATGTTCTTCTAACCAATCAGAAGGAACCTTAAAATGTACCAAAAATACATGTGAGATAAATCCATATTTTAATTAGCACTCGTCCTACTAGATGCGATATATATTGGAATTTGGAGTTACAATGAGTCTGATATTCATCATTATATTAGATGAGGATAATTAAGGGTCTGTTTGGGAGCAATAGGATTTTAATCCAAGTTCAACTAAATGGATGGGATGAGATTATTTTTTAATTGGATGAGATGAGATAATGTATTGGTGTTTGGGTGATTTTAGAGAAACTGATGTTAAATAGGGTGTGAAATTATATAAAAAGGTATGTAATGATTGTAGTTGGTAGAAATAAGTTTATGGATTTTTGTAATTTGTATAGGGGTAGAAATGGTAGGAAATAATGAGATGAGATGAAGATAATAAGATGAGATGATAGGTGTTTGGTTGTGTTTTGATTGGAATAATATTGAGATGAGATGATATTGGAAAGTGTGATATTGTATTGGAAAACGTGAGAATGAGAAAATTTTGGATGAAGGGTTAGAGGTCAATCCAAGTGGATGAGATGATGGGCCAAAATGAAAATAATATTGGAATTATTTTTAAGAATACAATTTGGTCCATAAATTTGTACCGGTCCTATTAATCAATCCCTAACATGTGTAAATGATAACTTGGGGCTTACACGAAATTCCAGTCATCAATAATCGGATCTATTTGTGAAATCCAACGAAAAAAAATAACAAAGAATAGTTTGAGGACCATAATGCAAATAACAAAACAACACAAAAATGTTTGGTCAATGGTTCATTTTGATCCAAAATGTATGCCCTAATATTCATTTGGTCCATTATGTTTCAAAATGTTCATATTGGTCCTAAATGTTGGCAAAATGATTCATTTTGGTCCTAAATACTGGTAAAA
>QANZ01011645.1:89851-157592 GCA_003254925.1 Chamaecrista fasciculata
ATCCATTTATATAACAATTATATGAGTTGAAGTATACAAAAATTGTGAGTGAAATGAACATTGCTAGCGTCAAAATGCCTCATTTAATTTTTTTCCCCATTTTTTTATGTTTTAAATCGTTTTTTATAAAATTTCCATAAATAGGGTCCCGGCTAGTAGCCGGGGCTCTATTTATGGAAGGTTTTTGAATTTTAAGCAAAATGCATCAAATTAGTGGCACAAAACTTATAATTTCTTATATGTATACTTTTGGACAATGTGCATTCCTGAAATTGAAAAAGAAAGCCTACTTTTTAGTCCTTAAAATTGATTCCAAAGCTATGATTTAGTCCCAAAATATTAAAAAAAACACAAAATTTATACCTATCCATTTATATAACAATTATATAGTCCCCAAGTTGCTTTTTTCCCAAATAATGATGACCCCTACGTCATTACAAAGAAAATGAGCTAGACTTTATAAACTATTCAAGTCCTTATTAATAATTGTAATGATTACATGTAATTATAATGTAGAATAGTATATATTTCCACCCAATTAACCTAATCAAGGAATTGGGACTCACTTTCAGTAATGACTCTAATGGGTGATCACATGAGTAGCTAAGCTTTATATATATATAGAATAACCCAAACTTCAAATTCATTGAGTTAGCTATCCAAAACTGTCCATAGGCATTAAGTACTAACTTCTTAATTGGTATAAAACTATAAATATAAATAATCCACTGCTTAATTTATATATATATATATGTTACTTTAACATTTATTCTGATGACCTTTCTCTTCGTTATTGGAATCAAACAAATACATCTGTGGGATGTGGTTAAAATAATTAAGCTGAAAAAGTTAACTAGCTACTGAACTGAACCGGCCACCACTTGTGTTTTCAGCAAACTTTGCTGTCTTCTCGCCCAACACACACACATATATATATACTAGGGGCTTTGCGTGCCCTAACGGGCACGCAAATATTAGGGATCAAAATGAAATTAATAGTAAATATTATGGACCTAAGTGAGGTTTTGGCCTAAAAAAAATAAATTCCAACATTATAGAGAAAAAATGACGACCAGAAAGGGGTGGAGCCATATAATATAAGATATGTCTTCCACTTTAATTTGATTATGAAATTACTATAAAATTAGTATAACACAGATCCAGATTTATATACCTACTTCAACTAACAATTATACCTAACACCGGCCAGTCAGAAGCTCAATTTAGTTTTATGAAAATTTTATATTGAGTTCCAAGTTTAAGACTGCTTCTAAAAGTTAATAAAAATAAATAAATATACTGCAACTTGATTTAATTATTATTTAATTTTATAATCTCACTTGTGTATCTCAATATATAGATTAATTACTGACAGAAACTTTAGTAGTGGTTTTAACTTTTAAACTTTGAATTAGCTAGTTCGCTTTGTTTAGAGGGGAACTTTAAACTTGTAATGACAAGATCAAAAGGCAATTATTTGATAGATTTTAATTTGTGGAGTAGAAGTGAAGAATTTGACCATTTAAGTATAGCTCGAAAGCATTCTATGTAAAGATCAAATGAATATAATTAAGCATGTGACACCTTATCCGCCTTTACGAAAAAAAGATAAACATTTTATCAGCCTTTTCATGATGATCTGTGATGTGAACACTTTCTCAACACACAAACAATAGCAAGTCAACAACTTCGTGCTTTTCTCACACTCATTCACTAAAATATTTATATAAAAACATAACTAATTAAAACAGGAATCCCACTAAAACATGCAAGTGAGTAATCCAAGATTGCTCTTGTAGCATATGTTGATTTGCCGCCTCACTTCAATCCAACTAATCTTAACCTTTAATTTTTTTTTTTTAATTTATCAGTTTCTATATTATATATATAATCTCTCCAAATCCAGAGGCACGTGAACAAATTTCCAAGGAAGACCCATCAAAATTAGAGAATTTACGAAGCCCGCTAAATATTGCAAAGCTTAATTAAGCATATATATAATTATACATTATCATCACCACTTTTATATTTCAATATTTGACTATTAATTTATTGGAGTTTAATTAATATCAACGGAGCAGTTATCTTTAGTTTAATATTAATTACTACTACATCTATACTATTATATATATATATTTGAGGGCCTTTCTGATTAGTAAAAAATAATTTAATTAAGAATTATAAAAAAAAAATATGTAGGTCACGGTGATTGATTAATTGCATTAATGGAAGAGAGAAAGTAATAGATATGATTTAAAAATAAAAAATAAATATGTAAATCACAATAATTGATTAATTGGATTATAAAATTTAAATTAATATTTACATTCTCGTTAGAGCATATAAAGCACACTGGTATATGTTATTAGAGGGCTTTGCATGCCACGGGAAGCAAATATGTTGATAAAATTTAAAATAATTTAATATTAAAAATTATATAAATTGGCATGAGTAAAAAAAATTAGAAGAAAGAAAAAAAATTAATCTAATAATAAGAATAAAAGTTCATGTTTAAAAAAAAAATTATTATTTATATGTGTATGAATAAAAACTGATTATAGTCATATCTTTCAATATTTATTATCTTATTTATATTTCTGAATTGAAACTTGGAAACAGTACAATATATATATATATAAATTTGTGTTCACAAAAAAAAATATTGAAAGATATATTATAAATAATAGCATTTATATTTAAAATAAAAGTAAAGGTGTAAAACAGAAAGAAAGTAAAAAGAAGAAAGAAGAAAAAAGAGAAAAGTAGAAAAAGATGTTTTTTTTTTTTGGTAGTATAGAAAAAGATGTTTGGAAAGGGGAATTTTGAGTGATCTATAATTCTATATATATGTAGACTGTAGTTAAACAGCGTCCATTGCAGTGATGCCTACATGCCGAAGGCGACAGCACTAACAGCAGTCAAACATATGAATATGATATATATTACAGGTCAAAGGGTCATTTTGTTTATAAATATATATTTTTGTTTATTTTAGTCATTTATAATTCAAAAGATTTATATTGGTCTTAAATATTGAAAAAAATGTTTTTTTAATTCTAAATTATTGAATTATATTTATCTTGTTTTAAGTTTCAATGGGGTAGATTAAGAGCTACCTGTTATTTTTTAAATAGTATTTAACTTCTCTATTCAATTGGAGTTGTCAATTCACAAAGTCAAATCGAATTCCCAAAATAGGTTGCTTATCTCACGGTCAAATAAATGAAATTAGTCATATTTCTCTCATTTCAATTTCGAATGTGAGAGTTCGAAACTACGGGTTACTCTTAATGAGTCTTTTTTTGCTCAATTAGGATCGTCAGCAAATAAGCTCAAATCGGGCTCGAAAGTGAGTTTGAAACTAATTTTTCATAAATTTTTTACTTTGTTGTCTCAACCCCACTTTTGAGCCTAATTTGATCTCATCTGCTGACGGTCATAACTAAGCAGGAAAAATATTTGTTTAGAGTAATTCATAACTCTGAATTTGTTACATTCAGAATTGAAACTAGAAGGATATAACCAACTTTAATTTGTTTGTTTGATTATGAAATGAGCATCCAATTTTCGAGACTCAATTTGACATCATTTGCTAACGGCTCCAACTAAATAGATAAAACACTCTTTAATTAAAAACAAAATATAACTTTGGACTCGTCATATTCAAATTTAAAATGAGGAAAATATGATCACATTCAATAATTTAGGACCAAAATGAAATATTTTCTAAACATTTAGGATCAATATGAATATTTTCAAACATAAAGGATCAAAATGAATACTAAAATATATATTTAAGACCAAAATGACCCTTCACCTATATTATATGTCTTGAATTTCAAAATCTCTCTCTTTTACCTATTATTTCAAGAGCTGCATGCTCGTTGAAAAGGTTGATAACTTGATATTCTGTTTGGAATTGCACCAAAACCAGCATTATATTAATTTTAGTATTAATATATATCTTATATTATATGGCTCCACCCATTTCTGGTCGTCCACATTTTAAAACTATAGTACAAAATTTTAATCCCTTTTTTTTACTGAGTTAACGATTTAGTCCCTCATTTATTTTACATACATATTTGCCCTTTAGTATATATATATTGGGAAACATACAAAAGACCTTTAACTCTCTTTTTTCTTCCTCTCATCTTAAATCTTCTCCAGTTAATTTTTTCTTAAAAAATAATAGGAATTTTCTCTTTTTCTCCCTGTATATTACATTATTCCTCTGTATTTTGTTTTTTTTTGTTTTTCTTTTATTGAATATACTGCAACATTTGATATAATAACAAAAGTTATTGCTTCATTTATAGATTCGTTGCAATTATTATGAAAAATTAATATCTGTAAGTAATCAGGGATACGTTGCATATATGAATTAACTTCTACTTTGTACGTATTTGCATGATATAATATTTATGTATTTGTATATATGCTTGCATGTATGGCATCAAGTAATGGATATATAATAGGACAGCATTGACAGTGGTGGCTAGCTAGCTAGATTGCTAGCACATATGTACATTACAAATGTTGGATGCTATAATTGATAATTTGACTGAGAGATCAGAGAATAAATTTATCAAAATAATTAAGATGCTATCTATTTATAGATCATATAGATCAAATTGTGAGGTTCTCAGCGAAGCCCTCGATCATCCACTACCTATATATTGCTGTCCTAAAATATTTTGAGGATCAATATATAATGTTTTCAACTGTGTATTCAATCAACTTCACTTCCACCACATTAATGTAAAATCAACATCAATTTAAGTGTCCAATATATCAGTGTTCGACAGTTTGTAATTTATTCAGGAAAGACGAATTGAAGAATTTTATAATTTTCCTTCCCCAAGGATAATTAAATTAAGGGATTTACCATGTTATTTTTAAAAGACTAAAATTATAAACTATTAATTTTTAAGACACATACAGAAAACTATTTAATTGATTACAGTTTTTTTTTTTTCAGCGAACTCTGTTATTTTCTGATTCTAAGTCAGTTAATTAAAAGAAAGAAAAAAAGAACATATTTACAGCATTATATTAGAGAAGCTATAAGTTAGTGGCATGCAGACATGCAGTAGATCTCTAGTTAATTGGAGACAAGAAAACAGAGTTATTGTACACATACAATTATTGAATATATATGAAGGAACAAAGTTTGATAAAACATAGAAAAGTGAGATAGAATATATATATATATATATAGGTAGGGTAGTGCATGAATATAATGTAGTCCTAAGCTTGGTTGTTGGCATAGTAATTGCGGCACTTAAAATGCTTATAGACCCGTGAAAGTGCTGGTTTGATATTTCATCTTTAAACACATATATAGAGAGAGAGTAGGATTTGATGCCACTACCTATAGTTAACTAAAGGGAAGTTCATTTAAATGATCTATTAAATTATAATTTGATTGAATTATAATTTGATTGGATTATAATTAAATGATATTTGGATGATTTTTTGGAAAACGAGATTTTTAGAATCTGTAATTATTTAAATAGGTATGTAAGGATCGTGTTTGGTAGATAGAAGAGTATGAAAATTGATATATTGTATAGGGGTAAAATTGGAATAAAATATTACTTTTTGAATTTTTAGATTTTGTGAATAATTTGAGTTGTTTGGATAAAATTTGAAAAGTAAATTTTTGTTTTGTGAAGTTTTTTGCATTGGGATTTGTAATAATCAGATTTTTTTTAAAAGCTCAAATTTAGAGCTTTTTCTAAATTATTTTGATAGATTATTCCACTTAATAACTATATATACTATAATTACAATTATTGTATATTGCCCAAATCATTTCCTAGGATGACACTTACTTTTTCTTCATTCATTCTGTATTGACCGAACGAATCAGCCGCTTAAAAAAATTGACTTTTAACCATTTAATTTTACCGAGTTAACGCATTAGTCCCTAATAGAGAAAACAAAAATTGAAAACATACTAGTTGTTCCAAAATAGTGGTGAATCGTTATTTAAAATAAAATTTTTAAATAGGTTAAAGGGTCATATTGGTCCAAAATGTATGCCTTAATGTTCATTTTGGTCCATTATGTTTTAAAATGTTCAAATTGATCCTAAATATTTGTAAAATGTTTATTTTGGTCAAAACTATTGAATATGACTTGTTTCAAGTTCAAACGTGACGAATTTAGAACTACATATTGTTCTCGAATAGTACTTTCTCTATCTGGTTTGGGCTATCAGCAAACGAGGTCAAATCGATCTTGAAAGTTGACCGCTCGTTTCATGATCAAACAAGCAATGATGATCATATCTCTCTCGTTTCAAATTCGAATGCGACAAATTTAGAGCTACGTATTCCTCTTAACAAGTCCTTTGAATTTGAAATGAAAGACGAGAGAAATATGACCAAATTCAATAATTTGAGATTAAAATGAAACATTTTACTACTATTTAGGACCAATTTGAACATTTTGAAACATAATTGACCAAAATGACCCTTTAACCTTTTTAAATATTTTGGTTGAATTTATTTTTTGAATTTATATAGTTAATTTTTTTAAATAAGAGGGATAAAAATTATTTTTAATAATAAAAATATAATATTGATTAATATTTAACTAAAAAGTAAATTATTATTATTATTATTTTATTAAATATTAAAAATAGTTAAAAGTAAAAAGTTAATTATATTAATTTAGAAAAAAAAATTAAAAAGAATTGGTGAAAAGTGATGTGATGGAAAGAGATTGTTGTAGGTGTAATAAATGATGAGTGATATAAAATGACTAAATGCCCTTTGGGTATATTTGAATATATATTGAAGTATAGGTAATTATAAGTATATTAATAGGGGTATAGTAATAATTGAGTATTTTAAGATATGAGATTTTTGTAGATTATATATATATATATAGAAAATTAATGTACATAATTAATTTTGCACAATATTTTGATACCATATCTCTTAATGTCATCATTGCAATTGTAGATCAATTAATTCACCTCAAGATCAATTAAATAGTTATTTATTATCTCATATATATACATGTAATTAAAATAATTCTTGCCTACTTGCTAGTTGCTACCCAATTTTGGGAAATATTTATGAAGTAGCAGCAACTAATTAAGTGAAATCAACTTCTATATATGAAAGCATTATCAATTAATATTAGTTAATATCACTATTTTTTTAGGTTTTGCTATAAAAAACTCCATAGCTTAAGTTATGGAGTTTTTTTTTATCTATCTCTCTTTTATCATAATTTTAATTTCCATCAATTATTTAAAAAAATGTGTCATGAGAAAAGAGAGATAAACACAAAAACTTCCTAGCTTAAGTTATGGATAGCAAAACCTTTTTTTTTTTTTCTTTTGGTGTTTAAGGGCAATGCTGAATGATAGAATATTTTTACATTCGATTTCATGTTTCTTTCTCTTCCTACATTTCATTTAAAAAAATGAAAGCAAAAAAGAAAAATATTAATAAATCACCCCATGCATAGGTGACTTTACGGTAGTAGGGATGGATTGTCTCTATGGAGTTTTTTTTTTATCAATTCCCTCAGTTTAATTCATATCTAATTTAAAAAAATAAAGAAAATCTTAGTTAGAGACTTTTAGAGATATCAAAACTGTTGTCAGTTGAGGCCACACATCATGTCAATACTTGCACACACTAACATTTGAAAGTTAACATTAGCAGTTTTTTTATTCTTGATTTTTTTTAATCAAGAAGTTTAGGTGGCCGGTGAAATCTTAAAATGATCTCCTAGTATAAGGTCTTTTTGTTTCCTTTTTGGAAAATCAGTTTTGAAAAATTTATTTAAAGAATGACTTCAATTCAAATTAACTTTTTATTTTCAATGTTTATAAATTACGATAGGTGTATCCTGCAGACTATTATTATTATTATTATTTTTTTTTTAAAAAATTCTCTCATGAACCTGCAGGTATGTTTGAAATTTTGGTAAATTTTATTTTGGTACCTTATTTTATAAATCAATTTCACTTTGGTACCATATTTTTTTAAAAGTGACAGTTTGGTACCCTGTTCTTTCAAAAATATCATGTTGGTACCATGTTTTTTCAAATGTGACATTTTGGTACCTTGTTATTTGGACCAATTTCACTTTGGTATCATAAAAAAAAGATAGAATAGGGCAACAAATAGTGAAAGAACATGGTATCTAAATGTCACTTTTAAAAGAACATGGTACTAAAATGACATTTTTGAAAGAACATGGTACTAAAGTGACACTTTTAAAAAAAGATAGAATAGGGCAACAAATAGTGAAAGAACATGGTATCTAAATGTCACTTTTAAAAAAATAGGGTACCGAAATGACATTTTTGAAAGAACATGGTACTAAAGTGACACTTTTAAAAGAACAGAGTACCAAATTGGAATTTATCTTTAAAATTTCAATCACATTGAGTTTGAAAAAAAGGTCAGAGAGGCGGACGGTGATTGGTGAGCACGAGATGAGTTGGCACACTTTAAAACCCATCCTATTTAGTTTTGAAAAACAAAAACAAAAAGAAAAACATTATAAACATATTTAATTAGTTTTGAAAAATATAATTTCTCCATAATCACGTGGGTAGGTGTAGTGCCGCACTCTGTCTAGTGTCTACTGCCTAGTGTGTCTACCATCGCTAAACAAATAATAGAACGACATACCCACATAAATAATTCTTATACAAGCACAATCACTCGTCTCTATTATTCGCGTTTATAATTACTCAATAGTTTAATTAATATTTGACATCAACAGTTTTATGGTTCACGTTGTTGAATTGATTAACTACGAATAAAGAAATATTAATCAAGATTTGATTATTAAATGCACAAGGATTGAAGTCGTGAGTGTAACGATCATAGAGTTCAAAATCCACACATAATATGTGCACATACATCATGTCATCATTGTTTACACTTTTTGAATAATTAAAATAATTAATCTCTGAAATATAGTAATTATTAATAATTTGATTCATAAAATAAGTTGGTCTCTAAATTTAAATTGATTTTATTTTTTTAGAAAAATGTACTGAAGTTGGTCTCTAAATTATTTTTGTATTATTTATTTCATAAATTGAATTCCAAGATTAAATTGATAATTATTATATATTTTAATTATTTAAAAATTAATTTATTAATTTAACACAAATTAAAAAATCAAAATATAAATTTTATGAGAACGGGTGTTAAAAAAAATACATGGTAAAGAATAAAAGAGGCATGCGAAAAACATGGGGAGTTTGAGTTACGATGAATCCGCCGAATAAAACACTTTGGAAAGGGAAGGGCCCGAAATTAGGATGGGAGAGTTTCGATCAAATGAAAAAATATAGGGGGCCCAATCAAAATTGAAAATAGCATCAAAAGAGCACCAAAAGGTGTTACAATTACACCAACAAAACTATCTAAAGTATATATCAAATCCATCCTATATCAACCTCACATTCTTCCATCATTATATACATCTTCATCTTTCCCTCCAACTTTCTCACTAAGATCTTCCATTAAATATAAAAACTTGAGCTTTTTAATTAGCTTATATACGTACGTTAATGAAATGGGAAATTAGGAATATATATAGGAATGGAACATGTTGCTAAATAATTTTAACTTAATTGGGTAAGTTGAGGTTTAGCATTAAATAACAAGTGAATGAATAGTTTTGGTGTACATTCTTACTACAAAAAAATAGTTTTGGTGTAGAATTGAATTGATTTGAGAATATAAAGGTACACTGGCTGGGCCTTCTTGTAGCAATGTAAAGGGTAGTAGTAGAAGAAGAATATACACAAGAGAATTTGGGAATTGGGATATGTGAGAGTGGGATCCACCACTACTGTCTACTGGCAATCTTAGCCTGTTAGTAAGCAGCCAGTAAACATTAAAAAAAAAGAAAACCAGAAACCATGCATAGTCTCAAGTGGTCAAATGATAAAATTTTAGTAAAGGTAGACACAATTAAAATATAGGGGGTTGGTTACCACTTACCATTGGGTCCCACAGTCAGAGTATGAGGAAGATTTTTTTTTTTTGATTAATAGAGTATGAGGAAGATGGAATGGGAATATCCCCCACGTACACCCCATCCATCATCATGAATCATGTGACTATGTATGTGTGTGAGTACTGAGCTGTATATATATGACTCACAAGTGAGCAGATTCCAGATTCACCACAGCACACTCGACATCTATATATATTCATTCATTCTTCTATTCCATCTCCCTCGCATATCTATCTATTCATAGTTTTTAACTTCAACTTATTCACAGAATCACTAGCTACACAATCTTCCATAAAATTGATTAACTTGCCTATCAATTAAGAATGTTTTGGGTGTTTAATTACTTATTATTGTGACTGCTACTAATTAGACAGTATGATTAAGTTGGAGTAGCCAGGAATAATGAATGAAAGAATTGAAGTTGAGCCGCAAATAAATAAAGAAATGTGGTGTGTTTTTAGTTTTTACAGTAGGTAGCTGGAGAGGGAATAGAATGGGGGATGATAAGCATCAAGCATGAGGAAGGGTGGCCCACACAACCAACGCAGAAGAGGACAGAGGAAAACAGTATGTATGAGTATGAGTATGTGTATGTGTATGTGGGTCCAACCCAACGAAGAGGATGAAATATTGTACGCTTCAGAAGCTATGCACATGACCATGACTTTTGGGTGGAGACATACATACATCACCATCATTATCATCCTATTAATATTATTATGCGTGCCACAAGCATATATAATAAAATAGAAGCAGATTATGATTGTGCGATAAGAAAGAAAGAAAGAAAAATGAACAAAAGATTAGAGAGAAAATGAGAGCAAGAGAGAGAGACAGAGATGGGAACTATTTGAAGTTCATCCCCAGCTCTCCCTGTCAATATATTATGTTGTTGTTCCCTTCTGAAACTGTTTTATTTGATCTGTTTTGCAACATACAGACATATATATATAGACATATCCCATGGAGAGAGAGCAGTGAGTGACTAGTGAGTTGTACAACATTACATCTCAAATATGAAATGCTCCTCCCTCCCATAAAACTTGTATATAATAATAATATCTATAAATTACTGAACCTTCCCTTCATTATGGTAATTGAAACCCCCTAATTGATTTTGTTTGTTTTATATAACTTAGATGAAAAAGAAAAAAAAAAGAACTAAGAAGTGAGGATGAAACTGATTTGTCTGTATAATGATGGATGTAGGGGGTGAGGGTGATGCGGAATAGTGGAGATGGTGGTGGGTGTTTGAGTGAGTTTGAGTTGAGTGACATTCACATAAGAGAACAAGTGGAGGTGTTCTCGTCAGTGTCAATGTCAGTGAAGTGGGTGGAATAAGGGTGATGAGGATATGGGTAAGGTGGGTACATGTAATTCACGGCCGGAGGTTGAGGCGCATACACCATTGGCTGGAATCTCTCGTTCTCCATTGCTCTCTGCTGCTGGTTCATCACTGCTGCCAAATACTGTTGCTGTTGTTGTTGCTGTTGCTGCTGTTGCACAAATTGCTGAGCCTGAGCTTGTCTAGCATAGTCAGCACCACCGATGTTGTTGATGTTCTGATTATTCTTTCCGCCATTTCCACCAATATTCTTGTTCCCTGCAGGCTGCTGCTGGTTCTGATTCCCATTCATCATTGCCTGGAATCTCTCGTTCCCCATTGCTCTCTGCTGTTGCTGTTGTTGCACAAATTGCTGAGCCTGAGCTTGTCCAGCATAGTCAGCACCACCGATGATGTTGTTGATGTTCTGATTATTCTTCCCGCCATTTCCACCATTATTCTTGTTCCCTGCAGGCTGCTGGTGGTTTTGGAATCTCTCGTTCCCCATTGCTCTCTGCTGTTGCTGTTGCTGTTGTTGCAGAAATTGCTGAGGCTGAGGTTGTCCAGCATAGTCAGCACCACCGTTGATGTTGTTGATGTTCTGTCCACCATTGTTTTTGTTGTTCTGATTACTCTGATTCCCATTCATCATTCCGCCGCCTCGCTGCTGCATAGTTGCCATCATATTCGCCATAGCCATAGCATTGGGAGGAGGTGGCTTCATCCTGTTCACTGGGGGAGCCTCTTCCAAATCATCATCATCATCATCCTCGGAAAGCTCCTCATCCTCTTCCAAATCATCATCATCATCATCATCCTCCTCCGTCACAGCAGGTAGCTTGAAATTAGGAGGCAGTTTCAGATCTTGGAGAGCCTTCATCTGTTGAGGACTGGGTACCACTCCCCCTCCGACCTGCCCTTGCTTCTGCCCTCCCTGCACGGCTTTTCCTTCGTTGTTTCCACCGCCGACCTTACCACCCTCCATTTGCATCTTCTTCATCTGCTTCGCCAGATTATTGAGGTTGTTGTTGTTGTTGGTGTTATTGTTGTTATTGTTGTTATTGTTTCCGCCCCAAATTTCTGCATGCTTCCTTGATTTCGCCAGCTTCTTGATGAGAACGCTCGGCTCCACATTCCCAGACACCGTCACCTTTCCCTGTTCTGCATCTATTTCCGTCGTAAACACCCCTATAATCACAACCCCCAATATTATTATTCCAGATTGCAAACAAAAAATTACAGGGAAAGCCAAACACAAAGCCAAGGAGATGTACCATCAATTTTCTGCAGGATCTTTTTCACCTTGTGTTTGCATCCATCGCAGTGAATGTTCACTTTCAGAACACATTTCTGCATGTACAACCAATCCCCCACAAATCCACAACCCAATCAATCACAAAACCAAAGAAATCGGTGTCAGAATACAGCAATTAAAATAGGATAAAGCTTGTTGCTTTATGACAAAACTCAAACTAGGACATAAAAGCTTCTGAGTCATTCATTACTCGGACAATAAAGCAGGGACCTGGAAACATAAATAACCAAAGGGAAACAAAAAAAGCACCAATGGTAAAAATTGGGGATGGGATAGAGATTAGAGATTAGAGAGATAAGTAAGTACCTGAATCTTCAAGAACTCCTCTTTACTCATGTCTCACAGACCCAGATTGAACAATGAGGGAAACGACAGAAAGGATTGGAAAAGAAAAGAAAAAAGGACAAGGAGCAAGAAGCTAAAGGAGGTTCTTCGTCTTGGTTGGTATATGTGGTGGTGGTTATCGAAGCAAACAGAGAGCAAATGACAGATAAGAAATGGGGTCTCAGTCTCTGAGCAGAGAGAGAGGGACCGGAAGATGGTAGATAGACATTATAATTAAGCTGAATCCTCTATTTCAGGGTCTGAGAGAGAGAAAGTAAGAGAGAGAGAGAGAGAGAGAGAGAGAGAGAGAGAGAGAGAGAGAGAGTGGTGGTGTGTCTAACTCTAACAAGCCTTCTTCTCTCTTTTATTTATTATTGGGAAGCATTGTGCAAGCATCGCCATCCATCACCTTCTTTATCTTCTTCTTCTCTGATTTTTCTGATTTCTGATCTCTGAACTTTGTAACGCGAACGCTCATTTTAACCTCACCCATGTGGGGACCTTTTTGGGTTTTGGCTTGCCTAACAATCAACCTCCTTAATTCACTTCTTAATCACATTAATTGTAGAATCCTTAATTCCTATCTCAAACATTAATTGCTTCTGACACTGCTTTTTTAAAATATGTATCTCAGAAAATCCAGTGTGAAATACCAAATATCCAATTCTTTGTTTTTTTCAGAAAAAGAAAATCCAGTGTGAAATTGAAAATATCTTAACTTTTTGTTTTTTCAGAAAAAGAAAATCCAAATGGGATTTTGTTAAATCTAAATACGTCAATATCTTGTATTAGTCCCTAAAATGTGGAGGGAATTTTATTTTGATTCTTAAAATATTTTTTTTATTTCATTTTGATCTTTAAAAGTGTCAATTCGTTCCATCGTTCCATCATATACTTATATGGTAATTTTTTAAACTTAAAGTAGTTTATAAAAAATGCAATTTCCATCTAAATAACTTATATTTATTATGTTATATATGATTAAATATAAGTTATCTAAATGGAAATTGCATTTTTATAACTACTATAAGTATATATATGGAAATAGCATTTTTATAAGTTACTTTAGATATCTTATATTTATTATGTTATATATGATTAAAAAGATTTAAATTGCAATTTCCATTCTTAATTCAATTTTATAAGTTATTTAAAATTTACTATATTTAGATTTAGATTTATATAAAAAGAAATTCATTTTTTATTTAAACATTCGAGTTTGGTAACTTTAATATTAAGTAGGATATTCAATTCAGAAAATAATGATAAAGAATTATGATAGAGATTAATAATAAAATAAATTAAAAACTTTAAAAATTAAAATAAAACAAGAGAGTAATATAAGATTTTGACCCATCTAAACACTATTATCTAGGATAACACGAATTTCGTCCAGCATCCTTCTCACATTATTTTTGTTTATTAAAAAAGAATAGAGGGCCAAAAGGGGTGAGGTGAGACTTGCTTTTAAGCTTTGATCATAATTATGACTTGTGAGGAGAAGTGAATGAACTGTGTCAGAATCTCTCATTTCAAATTGGGTGATGTAATTAATAATGATATTTATTGGGGTCCCACACTTTATGTAACTGGGAATACTATTTTATTTTTATTATCTTACGGAGCCAATCCAAATGAAATGACCGTCCTCTTTCAAACAAAAAAAAAAATCCAAATGACCGTTCTACCCTCCTACACTAATATCTCACCTGACGCCATTTTCAGTTTCTGACTCACTTCATGTGATCACCTCCTCCCCTAAATCTTATTATTTACACTCAAATTATATGTTTATAAGTTTATTGATGGATTGTGAAAAATTTAAATTGAATTTCTTAGAAGATAATATTATATATTTTTCATTTATATTTACCTCCTAGCCCAAAGAAGATCACTACCGTAGGTAAATTAGAGATTTGAATGTTCTTGAAGTTGGAACTCAATAAATATCAAAGGTGAGACTTCAATGTCTAAAAACGCGTTACATGACCCTTAGAGATTGAATTTGTATGAGCATAGAAGTTATCAAAACACTTTTTACTATTTTAGGGCCAAAGTGTCACGCTTTTAATATTTCAATTAGTACTAAACCTGCGTGAATTATCAGTGAATTGGCAGGATTTAATGCTTCCCTTTGACCTCATTCTGAATATTTTGTACTTATTAGCATGATGATGATCAAACAATATACAGATGAGCTGCACGCACTAAATTTCCATAGGAACAAACAATAGAGTCAGAGGTCATAATTCATGATCGTTCCCTCATTTATCAATTCAAGGATAAAGAACTTACATGATAACTGCAAAAACTTTTGGGTCAGCGAAATTACAGAGTACAAGGAAAACATAAATGATTTTTTTACTGAATTATATTAAAATAATTATTATTTTAAACTCAAACCCAATTTGAACTTCAAATTGAAGTTGAATAAGAAACATTTCCTCCATTTAAGGGCCTGTTTGGCAACTTCTAATCCTAATCCAATCTCAACCTATGAGATGAGATGAGATGATGTTGAAATTAGGATGAGATGAAATGATGTAGTGGTGTTTGGATGATTTGAGAGAAAATGATGTATAATAGGGTGTGAAATTATATAAAAGGGTATGTAATGATTGTGGTTGTTGAAATATGATTATGGATTTTTTTTAATTTGTATAGGGGTAGAAATGGTATGAAATAATGATGTTGAGATGGAGATTGAGATGAGATGATAGGTGTTTGGGTGGGGTTTGACTGGGATTTGACTGGGATTTGACTGGGATGAGATGATCTTGGAAAGCGTGATTTCTCAAAATTTTGGGATGATGAATTTTGGTCCATCCTATTGGATGAGATTATGGCTAAAATGAAAATAACATTAAAATTCTTTTGAGAATGCAATTTGGTCCATAAATTTGTATCAGGCCAATTAATCAATCCCTAACATGTGTGAGTGATAATTCAAATCTCGTAGAGAATCCCAGCCATGAATAATGGGGCACATTTATGAATTTGAATATAAAGAAAATAATAAGTACTATTTTGGGGACTAGAATGCAAATAACATGAAAAGTATTGTAAACATAAAATTTGGTCCATAACATTGTATCGGTCCAAAGAATCGGTCCCTAATATCTGTACTCGGGGCTCGAACAAAGCTTGTACCGTCAACAATCGGGTATATTTTTTATTTGCAAGGTACAAAAAATAACAAACAATATCGTGGGACCAAAATGCAAGTAATATGGAAATGATTGTAAATGTACAATTTCATTCTTAACTTTGCATTTATCGACCAAATTTGTGCTAGATGTGAATATTTGTAATGAAGGTTGGAGTAGTACTATGTAATGAAATGAAAGGACCAAAATGTAAATAACATGAAAATTTTTAAAAACCTACCATTTGGTCTATGATTTTATATAAATTGAACGAATCGGTCCTTACGAAAGTGAAATATATCTCTTGACCCGTAAAAAATTGCATTCATCAATGATTGAGTTTCTATATTGCAAACTTTCCTCCAAAAAATAAATTGAAGGACCAAAATGTTATCCATGAAAAAAATGTGGGACCAAAAGTTATATATTAATCAAAACGGTTTGTCTTTTTGCGGGTAATAATATGACCGTTGATCTTCACGCATGAGCACATCGCACCATCCACTCTTCTTCCACTATCTGCCTCTCTCCTATACCCATATATATACTGGAGNTGTATATATATATATTATAATTATAAAATATATATGTGAGAGAGAGGGGGTGAATAAGAAAAAGAGGAAGAAAAAAGAAAAAATGATGAGTGGAGAGAGAAAGTTGTAAGTGTAATAAATGAGAGTATTGAAAATTACTATTTTGCTAAATAGTTTTTTTATATTTGTATTAGAGTATAAGTAATTATAGGTATTTGAGTAGGGGTATGCTAGTAAATGTATGATAAATGAGATAATGATTTGGATGAGATGATGATTTGGATGAGATGAGCTGAGATTATTTGCCACACAAACACTCAAACTGGACTGTTCATCTAATTTTAGGTTGAGATTAGGATTAGAATAAGATGAGTTTGGCAAGTGTTGTTCCCAAACAGGCCCTAAGATTTTGAGTTATGTCTGAAATTCAATTTGCACTCTCTTTTTTTTTGGTCCTGGTCATTACAATAATTAATTAAGCCCTGAATTGAGTTTTACATTTAATTTTGCATTTTGCCTCACAATAAGGAAGATAAACATATCATAACATTTTTCCTCACATGCTGTCTGATCCTTGTTATGAACTAACTGTAAAAAAAGAGATTTACCATTTTCAGCTAAAGCATGGCCTAACTCTAATATCAATTAAATGTTATAATCATAATTTATTAAAAAAAATTATATTTTACATATATATTAATGAACTAGGATTTATTAATGAACTAGGATTTGGCCGATGGTCGTTTCCCGGTTCACCACAAGATTTTCCTGCGAGATAATGAACAGCTTAAGTTAGTATTTGGGTAATAAGAGAGGAGTGAGCTAGCATTAGTAGCGTAGCTTTCTAGGTTATCATCTTGTATTTATAGGCTCATTGAGGAGAGTCCATTTAAGGAAACTTCTTTGATTGTAGAAGAAATATCTTCAGTGATATAGGAGGTGAATCATAATCTTTCCTATTTCATGTAGGAAGATATTGTTTTGCCAATTAAGGATAAGTGAATCACTATTTCCTTATTTGCGTAAGGCGCCTTGATGGCCAAGGCAGAATCCATGGGAAGGATCTCTGAGCAATTTGTCTTGATTGACAGCGGATCTTGGTTGATCCTTGATTGGTTCCTGATTGGTTTAGGGAATGTTTCCTTATTCCTTGCGACCTTATGCTCCGTGGGCGCCCATGCCCTCTATGGTTATGGGCGTCCTTGCTTTAGTGGGGTTAAGGGCATTCTCGCCCTTACAACCTAAGCTACCTTGTGGGCCTATGGCGCGCTGGGCCAAGGGCATTTTCTGCCAATTGGGCCTCCTAATTATTGAGCCTATTATCACTAGTCCCAACAAAAGAAGTGAAGCTCTGTCCCCATCAGTGGAGTCCCCTTCGAGGGCGTTTTCGACTCCTGCTACCTCATGGGCATTCACGCCGTAAGCACCCTGGGCTTTATCTTGAAGAGTCTGGGTGGTTATGACATAGCTTAATGCGGCGTTCTCAGATCTGGCGTTACCAAACCCTATCTTTTCAGTTTCCTTGCTGTCGTTGCGTGTCACTTCACTTTTTGCATGTTACCGCTTCATGGCCACATGTCACATCGTGATTGTGGTGTATCTTTGACAGATTCTTTGATTGTGATTAATATCATATCATATTATCTCTATGAGTAAATACGCTGACGTGGCGTCCTTCGATAAGGCACTGTCTTACAGGCCTATTATCATATCATATCATATATATATATAAAAGAAAGAGTAAAAACCATGGCTCGATAATGGAATTCTGTGGGACTCCCAGAAATTATGGGGAAGTTTTTAGCTTTGTGATGGTGTTGAACTCGTGTCACTCTGGGAAAAGAACAAAGAATTACTGCCGCATTCACATTAGATGACATTTCCAAGCGAAAAAGGAAGCAATAGCCAAATAGGCAATGTTTGCAACACCAATGATAATATCAATAACAAGGGCTCCTCATGAATTGATTAGGTAGAAGAAAGCAACCCAAAAAACCAGCCCTTTTTCATGGTACAGATGAATCACGTTCAACGCTTCTTGTTTGTTTCTTCAGTTTTGGGACCTTCTTAAAAACCCCTTTGTGCTTTTGTCCCTTTTGTTTTCTCTTTATCCCTCAAAAAATGGGGTTTTCCAATCCTCACAAGTCACAACACAAACAATTGCTTTCCCAAGCCCTCAGTTTAAGCTTCAAACAAACACAACTCAGAGTTAATCTTATCACATGTGGAGCTTCTGTTACAGTCTCATCAAAATCAACCCAATTACGCAAAATATTTCGTTCATATGTGACACATCAGCGCAAAAAATAAAATATGATGGAAATTTTCATTTTACTTTTATATGAATATTAATTATTTTAGTGTTTCTTGGAGAGTAGTGTTCATATGAAGTTTTTCCGACCACAAATACCACTAAGGAAACAAGAGGGAAAAAAAAAGCTCGGTGTGATAGTGACAGGCACTGCTAGTGTTATGCACATCATAGAAGTGAAGGAGTGATGGTAATTTTTTTTTTTTTAGTTGGAGGGGGGCCAGTTATGTTTGGAATATGATATATATGTATTATTTTTAAAAGATTTTGTCACTATGATTGCATTATGGAAATGAGGTGGGGGTGGAAATGCAATTTTAAAGGCAGTGCTATTTATGTTGAAGGTTCACATGGTGTATTTGGATGGTGATTGATACATTGAGGAAGAAGAAAAGGACTATTACAAGAGTACAGCTGCAATTGCATCTCACACATGCCCCATGCATACTCACTTTTTAAAAGCTCCAGATTTTAGCATGTTATGGGAAATTAATAATTGAGTTTAGATTATGACCAGATTCCACCACAATGGAAAGATTTTATATTTCTCAGCTTCATGAATATTCTTCCATTCTTTTTTTTTTTTCTTCTTTCCGAACATAAACATAGCAAAGAAGCAAAGTCTGCAATTAAAGCACAGAGATGAATATCTAGATTTCCCTCTTTTGTATATTCACTCACTTGCTCAAATCTTGACCTTTGCCACTTTCTCTTTTTTCTTTCTCTGAAAAAAAAGATACCAAAGAAGAGTTGAGTCGGTGTCTTGAAAATTGCACAGCTTGATGATTATGAAGTTGGGATAGTATAAGTGTGGCTACCTTACCCATTTGTTTGGGCTTCATCCTTTACATTCTTTTGTGGGAACAAACTCTACTGATGAGTATTATATCATGTGCACTTGCTTTCTCTCCTTAGAAACAACACTAATTATCCTTCAACCATAATATTCCAAGACACAAATAAATTTTTAACAATATGACCTATTAGTATGACGTTTTGAAAATTCAGAAACGGACTTGTACAGTTCATAAAATTCAAGGACCTATTAGCCAAAGCGTCCAAAATTCAAAGACCGAGTTGCTAGTTTTCTCAAATAAGATTCTAACTGCTAGGAATACTTTTTGTGGTTTAGTCTGATAGAAGACGGCTTCTCCTGTAATTCTTACTTTTGGTTTGATTTGTCTGCATGTCGCACTTATCATTACTCTTTATGCAGTATTTTGGTAAAGGTATGACGCACTTTTTGAACTAAATGTTTCTTCCCATCGCAGCTTCCTCATTCACATTTTCAGAACTGAAAATGAGAAAAATGCTTGCATCATTAACCTAATTTTGGAAGCAAACTTATTCCTAATCCTATCTAATCATTTTCCCACTTTCTGCCAACCATCAGCATCGTCATTTTTTCTCTGGAAGGGGAATGTAGAGATAGGTGAAGAAAAAGAAACATCAAACAACTATAGGATTTCCATTCAAACTTGTCCATAGCAGATATAGAGTTGCTTCACAGTTCAGACTGCTTGATTGTATTACCATTGGTCACATAATGAGATTTTCAAATACTCGGGTAATCCAGTACATTTATGTATGATGTACATGTGTGGACCACAAATTTAAAGAGAATATTTTATAAATTGAAGGAAAAAAAAAATACAAAAAGAAACAGCAAAAACTTTTAGTGATCACACAAGACATATGTGTCTTCAGGTAATCAAAAGAAAACATATTAATTCGTCCAACTGCTATGCTACCTTGTATAGCAGTATACGTCTCGGCCTGTCAGACACTTAGTTATTGTCAACAAAAGAAAGAAAAAGAAAAAGGATAAATAACAAAAACAACAACTAGAATCTTCTTGTCTTTCTCTCTATATATCACATTCATTAGAATAAACCAACCAACTATTGCAGCTAAGGCGGCTGAGTTCAGAACCATACATTTCATTTTTTTTAACCCAAAAAGTATCAAATGTGTAAAGCAAAAGCATGTTAAACTCTTTTTATGGACTTGTATGATAAAATCTTAATAGCTTTCAAACACGGTTAAACAGGAGGGAATTTTTACACCCAAATACATAAAGGAGGGGTTTCAGCAATCAAACAACTAGAATTTTTCTCCTCCACACTGCAAGCACTAAACAAATGATCTCCTGTAAAATGTCACCCAGACAAAACTAAATATATATATATATATATATATATCACCTGTGCCATATAGACAAAACCACAATATAGTTTAATGATTGGAAAGTTCGCGAATCACTTTTACTTTTAACAGAGTACATAATAACTATAAAACATAGATTACTAATTGCAATGTACAAAAGAATAAAAAAAAATTCACATACATATATATGTATGTATGTCATAGTGATATAATATCACCTGATTGAAGAAGGACTTGATGGTAATACCATGCAATTCAATTTAGCATGAAAAGAAACAACTTCATTGGCTGCCATTACTAATCTTGATCTCTATCAGTTCCTCAATAGATTGACGGCATATCGGGCATTTATTTGATTGAAGCCTCAAAGCTTTGGCACACTCACTGCACATGCACTGGAAGATAAAAACAGATCTAACGTAAGAAAAATCAGAACAGAAAAAACTATCCCAAAGCAAAATATTTCTTAACATTAAGATGTAAACCAAAGAATAATCTCAACCAACCAATTTAGTGTATTCTCTGCTGGCCAGTAACAAAAAAAAAAATGAACTAGATATCTTCACCAGAATCTAGATATTAGTGATTATGGGCTACAACTTTGGTACAGTGTTTTATTTATTTATTTTTTTTAAAAAAGTGTCAGGAATGGGAGAGAAGACAAACCCAGGAAAATTAACACGAGGATCATCGAGCAATCAATTGATAAATATTAAGCAACTCATGCAAATCAGTGAACAACGCACTTAATGGTAAATAAGCAATCCCCCTTTCAGATACAAATAATGGTAGATTGAATCATCCAGAGTTATGAGAATGAATGTAAGCCATCATCTTATATTATAATAACTTCCCATCCAATACGAGTGTTGAGACCCTGAAATGCACTTCTTCCCTAACAAATGATAAATAACTCTCTTTATGAATAGTTTTGCAACAAAATCTTACCATGTGTCGACAAGGTAAGACAGCAGTGTCCTTTGGTTCAGTCATGCATATTACACACTCCTCCTTCTCAGGATCATTGTCATCGAAATCTGCTTTCGCTGAGCTTCCAATTCCATATAACTCTCTTAATTCATAACGAGCACCATCAATCCACAAAATCTGCCTAACTACCTTTACCTGGAAATTACCAACACCATTACTTTTCTCAATAACAGCTTGAGTAATTTGCATGTTAGGGGATACATCTGGCAAGGATTCACTAGAATCTGCTGAAGGAGTTCCAGAATATGTTTCAGCACATATTACAAGGGGAAAAACATCTTCTCCTTGTGAGGGTTTTGAGAGATCATCCAAGTCGAAGAAGCCCAAATCAATGCCAGTTCCTGTAGGCTGACAAAATTTTTGGCCAGTTCCCTTCTGAAAGGGGATTCTGACTGGTTCAATTTCATGAAATAGTGGGCTAAACTTACAAGTTTCTACTTCCTTGGCAAAGTAGTAGATAGTAATGCTGCCAATTAGAAACACAAAGAATAATGATGTCAGACATTAGAAAAAAAAATTCCATAACAGCATTTGGTATTCAAGCTTCAGAAATTCCTTTTATTACAAAGCATTCACGTAATAAATCAATCAAACTAAATGCAAATCTATAATCATAAATGGTGATTTGTGCTTTGTTCTACCAATGGCACTTGAATTTTTTATTAGCGAGTCCATGTAAACTTGCTTCTTATACTCAGAAATGAAAATGTTCATAATCAAAATTAGGCAAATTAAGGATTTAAGAATATAAATAGCAGTAATGGTGAACTTTGCTTCATTGGATTCTTTCCAAAACCCTCCGAAATGAGAAATGGTTATTGATAAACTTAGACCACAGCACTCATCAAAGTTTTAAGGGAAACAAACATATCTGTATACACAAACATACATTTCTGCAAAACTTCACAGAACATCCTTGAAGCATTCGAATAGAACCATACGCTCTCAAGTTTTCCACCGAAACACAAAATTCATATAAAGTTATAAACCAGCTTCCATACACTATGCGAAATTCAAAGGAAGAGGAAGCGATCGAAGGAAGGTTTAGGGATGGCTTACCTGCCATCATATAAGGCATCAAAAACGAAAGAAACCAAGTGGTGGTCAGTGTTGAAGAGATCGAGTTCGAGGCGCAAAGTATCTTTATGCAAATTAACATCATTCTTCACCTTCTTAGCGGTGCGATGTTCAACATAGGGCGGAGGAGGCGGTGGGGGATTCGCAGGAGCAGCAACAGGAGGCCGAATTGCAGGCCAGCCACCGATACCATTACCCTGATTCTGATTCACATAGTAAGGTTGGAAATGAAACCGACCTGTCATAGAATTGCCATAGTTGGGGCCATTGCTGTACCCATTCGAGTAACAAAAGGCATGGCTTTGAGGGTGAGAAGTCGTCGGCGCCACCGGCGGCGGCGGCGCAGGCAGAGAAGGAGGAGTGACGTAAGTGTTGGTGATGAAATAGCCGCCTTGAGGCGGCGGCGGAGCCGGAGGAGGATGCGATTCTGCAGGATAATAGTAAGGAGGTGGAAGATGATGATGATGATGATGATGAGGCGGAGGCGGTGGGTAATGATAATAGTTGTTTCTTCTTCTCCCACTCCACAAATTTCCCATCTCAAATGGGACGATTAACGCGCACACAACACAAGAGAGAGAGAGAGAAAGAGATGGTATTTCAGAAATCGGAACTATCAGAAAGAAAGATTGCTCAGTTAATGGAAGATTTGGGGAAAAAGAAGAAGAAGCAGAATTTTATTTCGGTGCAGTGAGGTTGAAGCAAGAAACGGACGGACATTGACTTAATTTTCTTTTGTCCATTACCAATTTTATTTATTTTTACCATTTTCATTTTGTCTTCCGTGCAAAATTTCAGATTTTTATTTTCTTTTCTTTCTTTGGTCGAAGTTTCCTTGTATTATTCCAATGTCTCTTTTATTTTTGGCTAAAATGCACTTTTGGTCCCATAACTTTAACTAAGGTCTCAACTTGGTCCCATAATTTTTTTTTTGTTATATTTTTGGTCACATATCTTTGGTTCATGTTACAGAATTGGTCTTATATTTTTTAGTCAAGTTGCAAAATCAGTCTTATATCTTTGGGTCATGTGAAGAATTGGTCTCATATATTTAGATCAAGTGGGATTGGCGCTGAAACTTTTTGCAAAGATACGAGACTAATTCTGCAACCTGACCAAAAGATATGGGACCAAAAGTGATACGGGACCAAATATGCAACTTTTTGCATAGATACGAGACTAAAAGTACAATAAAAAAAGTTATGGGATCAACTTAAGACCTAAGTAAAAGTTATGGGAACAAAAGTACATATTGACCTTTACTTTTTGTCTTCGGTTTCTTAATCCTTAATCCTCTAACTTTGCATCTATTTATTGATTTCCATATCTGGTCAAATTACTTTGGTAAGTATCAATTTTCTTTAATGAATTTCATTTTCTGGAGTAAGATAGAATTGTTAATTTCCATTATTTTTTTGGGGCTAATTCTATTAAATTTTTTAATTAGCAGAAAATCTTCAATAATATGAAAAGGCATAGACTGACATAGAAAAAAGAATACAGCTTTTCAGCAGGAGAGACGGACTCTTGCTTAGACTTCCGACCATTTGAGCCTAATTTGGTTCAAACTGTTACTAATTTATGGTAAAACTGCTTTATTATAAAACTTGTAATTGAACGAGTTCCAAAGTAAGTTATACGATATCTCTAAATTTGTGCGATAAATATATTTTAAGCAGTGATGTGAAAACCGGACCGGACCGGCCGGTCGGACCGGTTGGACCGCTACCCGAAGACACAAGCGAGTTGGTTCAACCATTTGAACCGGAATGATGGTTGGACCGAATTGGACCGGAAATAACCGGCCAAGAACCGGAAAACCGGGTCCAACCGCTGGACCGGACCGGCGGTTCTCAATTTTTTTTACAAAAAATCATTTTGAGCCTTGTAGGGATCGAACCCATGCCCTTTCTTCACACTCCTAGCATCTTTACCATCCCAACTGTACTGTGAGGCTCTATTAGTTTTCTCTTACCAATTGTTTTACTTATCTAATAAATTAATAGATTTAATGCATCTCTTAGACCTAANTGATTCTTGACATGGGATGCAATTGCTGATGTGGCAAAATTATAGCCATTGATATAATTTAATGTTGAAAAATAATTAAAAAATAATAACTTTTTCAACCAATCAAAACTGTGTATGAAGTCACGTCATAACTAACTCTTCCACGTGTCATTATATTATTGTCTCATAACCAGTGTTGTCATAACCGAACCGGACAAAGACTCGGACAAGTGTTCGGTTCACGGTTTGATTGGTTGAACCGGTTGAACCATTGGTCGGACCGGATGACGCAATAAATAATTATTTTTAATATATCAAATATAAACCCTCTATATTTTTTTTTGGGGTCTAAGAGATGTAACACCCCAATTGTTGAAGAAGGACCTTTTTGATAGATAATAGAATTTGAGAGGCATAAAATAATTATGGAAGTATAATTTACAAGGAGACTTTGGAAGGATATAACTAATGAATGGTAAAATAGGTGAAAAAAGAGGTAAAAGTATGAAAGAGAATCTGCCATGGACTAAACTGAAAAGTAAAGAAGTGAAAGATCTGTTTGTAAGTTTCCTTAAAAATAATTATGAGAATGAAACAAAGGTGTGGGAGTGTTGTAGACAAAATGTGGAATACAATGGTGGAGGAGTTGAGTAGTTTTAAAGGTCTTAATGTGAAGTTTCAAAGAATAAAGGGGGTAGGAGCCTAGAAATTAGAAAGTTTGGGGGGCAGAAGTATAGTTTTACCCCAAAAAGGCAGTGAAATGAAAAAAAAATGCTCAAACCGTCAGTTCGGTCCAACGATTGGACCCGATTTTCCGGTTTTTTACCAGTTATTCCCAGTCCAATCCGGTCCAACCCCCACTTCGATTTTTTGGGTTGGACCAACTCGTTCCTCTCTGCAGTTAGCGGTCCGACCGGTCAGACCGGGCGGTCCGGTCTGATTTTCACATCATTGCTCATAACCCATTGCATTTCATGTCAAGAATCAAACTTTGCTCACCCTTAAAAAAAAAAAATCAAAACATTTCTTTTCTTATTGGTAAGTGGTAAACTTTGGTAAGATTGATCCAAAACGTTTCGGGCTCACTAGGTTTGGTTTGGGCCCTGCGGGTAAAGTCCAAAGCATAGCACAATTAGCCCACTCACGTATGAGCTATATAATTCTTATGATTTTGATATATTGATTATTCAGACAAAAAAGAAATATTCATTATTTTTTGTTTCATCCTCCATTAAAGATAATATTGTTTTTTTTTTTCAGGAATTAAAGATAAGATTGTTTGATGTACTGTCAAATATAAAATGTGAACATCTTTTACAATGAAGATCTCAACATAGTTTCATCACATATCACATTATGAAAAATTAATCCCTTAGTACTCTATATATTAATCATTATTATAGGAAATAATAACATTTTAATCATTAAGGTTGCCATAATAGTTGCATTAAATATTCTGCTGCTGAAATTATGCCTTTTTGTTTTTAAATGGGCTGAGCTGCTGATATGTTCTTTGCACTTTACACTATCATAATCATGAACACCATTAGTTGTCACCATAATCCTTGTTACTTAAGTAAATTTTACACTGACACGAATGATCATCACCACTAACAGCAACAGTTTATAAAAAAAAATAATAAAGAAGGAAGAATTATTTAGTCATATATGAGAGTTTTCAAAGTATATATATACAACTAGTTAATCAAACTTTTTATTTTGCTGCGACTTAAATCAAAATTATAGGTCATTTTAATGCAAGTACTCTTACATGAAGCAATAGAACAATTCCCAATTGTCGATGCCTTTCATAAATCTTTCTCAATGCCTGATCTGATACGGAGAGTTGGTGCAGACAAAAATTGTGAAATTAAAATATGTTATAACTTATACGGTGGTGAGAAAAAAACACATATATGAAAGCTTTCTGAAAGGTTTTGGATTAAGAAGATGAAGAAGCATGTGGTTAATTGGTTTCTAAAATTATAATTAATAGTTCCCTGTTCCTCCAACATCAATCCCATTAATTCATAAACAAATACAAAATTACATTAAAGTGTGTCATTCATATATGACCAAACCCACATTAATTCTTCAAGTGGCTAGCTAGATGTAGCTGCTACACACATACATACATGATCATTCATACATTACAGTTAATAAAGTGCAGAGAAAGAAAGAAATGATTGAACTGGAGAAGAAGGTGAACTTAGAAGCCAAGAAAAACAGAAGCAACAAGCAAACAAACATTGATGATTATTAATTAAGAAGTAATTAAGTAGGTAGTAATTATATAGTTAACTAATTAACAGTATGATTCAGCAGAAATCAGGCCTAAGTCTCTTACGAACAGAAATGCAACCTTTTTGATGATCTCTGAAGATTCTGATCTCTGAAGAGTCTCTGAGATCTTCAAGGCTCACATATTGCTGCTTCACCATCCTCAATGAGGAATCACCACCAGTGTCTGAAATCCATATATAAGGATGGCATGTCTCATCAAAGTAATAAAGCAAGCTCTTCATACCCACCACATTTCCATTGTTACTACTGCTAGTATCAGGCATGTAAGCTTTGTATATGCTTTTGCATTTCAATCTCTTTGAGGATCCAGGCTTCACTGTGTGAACCTTCTTCAATATTGATCCAACCCTTATTTGCAATTCCACTGGTCTGTCACTAAGATTCCATATCCTTGTTCCAAGACCAGAAGCTTGTGTGTGGTCTCTGCAGCTATCAAAGCAGCCACTAACACAGAAAATTCTCATCACAGAATTCACCTCCTTCTTTGTCATCTCTCTACCTTTGTTTTCTTTGCTTTCTTTTCTGCTCTAATACTACCACATTCATTTATGTCTTACTACTCTTACACTTGTAAATTAAAAATGCTGAGGCCAGCCAAGGCCAAATAGTGATAGAATATTGTTCAGCCCTTGCATCAAGGAATTGATGGGGTCCCCACAATCCCTAAATTCAACAAAATCAGGCAGAGAAAAAGTTAAGCAGCACTGACCAAAAAATTATTAAATGTAAAAAGAATGGGAGAGCATGGCTTTAGTTTTTTTTTTGTTTGGGAAGGAAAGAGAGGTTATTGGCACATTCAAAGATTCATGATGTGAAGCATATGATGCTGCCTCACCTTTGCTTTTCATTTAATCCAAGTTTCAAGTAAATAATCTTTCTCCACCAATAAGAAAATAGTTCTTTTATCTTTTTCTTTACCTCTGTTTGGTGTGCATTGAGCACCCAAAAATATTGGACTACACTTTCACTGTCACTCACTATCAGTCTCAGTGCGATGGACCAGGCAGCATGAGAATGAGATAGAGCTCCTGTTTATTCAATAAAGTACAACCACATGGTGGTTACTGGTTACTGTTGGTTGCTGCCTGTAGGTGGGTTCAGCCTCTAACTTTTCATTTTTTTTCTTGAAAGTCATGAAATTTATACAAGTTAGTTCTTGTATTCTTACAAGTTAATCTCCATAAAATAGGTTTAAGGGACTAAATAATAATGTTTTCATGCCTTTTAAGTTTTAAAATGAATAAGATAGACTTTCAGAGATTGAGTTATCAACCCATGTATTTTTAGAAACCAAACTATATATTTGCTCTTGATAATACATGTAGATATTTGAAATAATAATCTATTTAATATCGTTATTAGTTTATCACTAGTATAGCTTCTAGTCCTAGATATACCTATCACTAAAAGCCAGTAAAACAGACCATTTCTGAATGATCAAATGCTATATTAAAATAGCAAGTATCCAATGCACATAGTAGGCAACTTGTTTATCAAGTATGATAGTCACAAATTCCTTTTCAAAAAAAAAATGATAGTCAAAAATTCATAATTGTTTGTCGAAATTCATAATTCATAGCTAAACAACACTGTATTACAAGACACAACAAGTGATAAGACAGAACCCATGGCTATTTAATATTAAATAAATTAAACAACCATAGCTTTGTCCTCATTTGTTGTCTCTTTTCCTCTCCAACTCATCTCAATCTGATGGTCCCATTGCGGAATATTTCTTTCAAAAATAAGGGATTTGATTGATTCTATAACCACTTCTTTTACTCCTGCTCTTTCTTCTTTAATTACACTTTCATCACAACAGCCATGTGAATGCTTCAACTGAAAAGAATTAAAATCACAAATATTTACAGTTGATTCTATATTGAGACCTTGTCTTCCAAACTATAATGTGTTCTTTTTTTGGTGAAATTAAAAGCCGCGATCTTATATCACTATGTTGTACCTGTTTTTCTGTTGACTAAATAACCATCCAATCAGCTCAAGAGAGAATTGAGATAAAATATGATTACAACCATAAAAATAGTTCTTTATTTTCATCATTAATTTTAAAAAATTAAGCTTTACAAAATTTCCATAATTAAGCACGTTAAGTGAAGAGTTCATTATATTTTATATAAATGTTTCACAACTAATTTGGTGGCTATTATTTTTTACTACTGGCAAAAGGAACAGCAAGTCCAAGACGTTTGAAAGATCATCTTTTATCCAGAGTGAAGAAAAAAGAATACAGAAAAATTGAATCGTCCAAAAAAATCAGGACTCGCTCACATAAAAACTTCTCTGCCTATTCAATACTCTGATCATGATTGTAGGATTAGCCATTTCATTCCAAAACTACAATTCTAATGCTGGCTGGCACTGTACAAATCACAAATAAGTAGAAGCAGCTGCAGCTTAAGCTTTTACTGTAGAAAGTATAGGGTTGAACAAGGAGGAGGAAGAATTTACAACCGAAGAGATTTTACTTGTTACTGACTATCTTGTGCAGGAGGATCTATCCTGATTACCAGAGGCTGGTTGAGATCTACGGGAGATTCTGAAACAACTGGTAATCCTGAAGAGGAGGCTGTAATGCCTTCTATTTCTTCATTTTCAGCCAAAGCTTTATCTAAAGCAGCCTTGGCAACTTTAGTAACACAAATAATCAGAATCACTGCACAAAACCCAAATTAACTCAGAAGTCAGCCTCCATATGTAGTCAGATATATAAGAATTGGATCCTTCAAGATCTTTAGTAAACTGATATAATTAAAAATAACTGTACCATCTAAATGGCAAAAAAGGTGTAGATAAAAAAGACTTAAATAATGCTTATATTATTACAACTCATTAGTCATCACACCTGAGTTAGGCACAAGACATAACATGTAAGGAATTTTTAAACTTTGGACCCATTTTATATATTTCCTATCTTTTGCGCAACATGCAAAATACATTCTATGTTAGTGGTAAAAAATCATCGGAGACCAAAGCAGTTTCAAACAAACAAAACGTTTTATCCACCAAAGATGTATTTATGTCATGTGCATTGCATGTGAAAACGTGACTTACCAGATACTAGAAGGCCAAGAATGATAAATGCCTGCATCGACAAAATAAGGAAACACATGTCATATTTGAGGAAGACAGTATGAGAAAGGACACGTATTTGGCCCAGTCAAGAAAGCTCCATCTAAGGCATCTTAGATGAGCACCAATTAGAAGGGGGGGAAAATGAAAAGTAAAAATGAAAAATGGAGCAGTACAAAAGAAACTAACGCTAACAAGCCTTTAGAAGGCTAACAATGAAAGAAACAAGTTATCTCATCTCTTACCCAACGAGTTTTCGAGAACTCGCCCCAGCCATGTGTTACATCAGAAAGATCTTTGAGGGTTGTTCCAACATACACAAGAGCCAGTGTTATTGGCTGCAACAATAACAATAAACAGAAGAATTAACACAACACTGCAGCTGAAATAACATTTAGTGAGCTATAGCTGCAAAATGATCTTAGTTTTGCATTCATAATAGCTATAACACTACAAGGCTACTCCACCAACTGGTAATGGCCTGAGCCTGAGCAATAGGGAAACTTCAATGGTATTTCAACTTGTTTGTTATGGATTATTTCCAATGACGAAGTATAATTAAATTGAACAACTAGACCGAGATATGTAAATAATTAAAACAAAAATATGTACTTCCCAAAACCTGATTTCAGAGTCAAAAGTGGGAAAGATAATCATATATTCATGTAGAGGTATACAAACACAAGAAACCTAAATATAAGTTTATTTCAGAGTCAAGCTATCAGCCCAAGATGTAAGTAGCAAGCTTATACATCATAGGGTCGACCACCAGGGAATGCATTTGTAGACTTGACATGGACAGTAACCATAGTGAGAAACATGCCGCTTCCCCAATACACTGATGTCAAATATTCCAATATTTTTACCCAAATCATATTAACGATGTGCACATCCATTCACATAGTGTATAAGTCTCCAGGTCTCGTGGCATATCAAACAAACAATTTTTTTTTTTGGGGGGAGGGGGATGTTTGTGCATAAGGGAACAATTCTTACAGCTTTCAAAAGTGTCCACAGTTTGACACGAATCTAATCCTTATCAATAAAACACCATCAAGACAACATATTAGGAAATAGTATGCAAGTAACTAATTATAAGTCTGATTATCACTGAAATGTTTTGAGGATAGTAAAGCATGAGAATAGAAATTTATTGATGGATTTCAACTAAGCTCCAGAAATATATTTGATAGAAGGGGTAGAAACTACCATCATTCCTATCCAGGAAGCCAGCATGTATTCCCCTAATGAAACAGGAGTCACAGACAGAAGGTAATTTAGCATGTTAAATGGTAGTAATGGCACAAGCCGAAGCAGCACCACAATCTGCAAAGACAGATAAGGAAATTACAAAGCCTGTTAGAGATATTTAGTTGAAAATAAAAACAAAAAGAAGAAACATCTATGGAAGTAGGCACAAGTGGAAATCATCCATTTTCTGAGTAACAAACATAAATACAAACACTCAAAACATTTTTAACAAAACAATCATGTTAGAGAAATTGGTTAAAACACGCCTTAGGTGGTTCGGGCATGTATAAAGAAGACCCGTGGAGGCCCCGATACGCAGAGTTGACCAAATGGTTGATTATCCTATAACCCAGGGAAGGGGAAGACCAAAGAAAACTATCCACGAAACTATCCAGAAAGATTTATCCATCAATAACCTAACGGTTGACATGTGCAAGGATAGAACGCACTGACGTCAGTTGATCCATATAGCCGACCCCACCTAGTGGGAAAAGACTTGGTTGTTGTTGTTGTTGTTGTAATCATGTTATGTTTCTTTCATATTAGAGAAAACAGTATAAGTTTTAAAAGGCATTGATGTCTAGAAGTCCTACGCTTAATATAAATATTAACAATAGAGACCCATGAGTTGAGGAGATAAGTTGTGCATTGGCCAAAAGGGAAGGCAGCAGAGCTAAGCAGTTAATAAACGGTATATGAGTTACTTCCATGAAAGAAAGAGACACGCGCAATATTTCTAGAATTCTAGTCCTAGCCCAATGACCACTTGATCAATTCAGAGAGTAGCTTTTTGTATTTGTTTTAACTAGCAGTAAAACAAGAGTACTTTAATAGATCACAGTTACAGGCACTTATAGAGATTAATATATATATATATATATATAACTCTTCATGGGCCTTTACTAAAAGTTAAACAAAGTCTTGACATACACCAGAACTTCTATGGCCAAATAGTTGGGAGTTAAATGACTGTAGTCCCCATTCTTCATAGTTAAATTAATATTTCAGCACTGGTGAACCAGTGCTATGTCCTTGACAGGCATGTTACCAGAATCATAGTTTCATAACCATGCTTCAAACTAAGCTCTAATTTGGAAACAAAAGTTCATAAGCCACATAAGGCACAAAGAGAAGCATTATACTATACACATCAAATGATTCAAGAAATCTAAAACAGTATTAACCTATACGAAGTACACATACCTTAAAGCCAGATCTATGAATTGCAATTGCGACTGATCTAAACTGGGGATAATCCTTCAACTTTGAAATAACATATGATTTTCCAATCTGTATAGATTAACAACATGAATTAATAACCTCAGAGGGACCAAATAAGCACACTACAATAAAGAAACACAGAGACCACAAATCAACCCAACTGGCTAAACCTAAGGACAGTGTACATGAAGAAAAAGCAGCATTTTACTTTCTTTCTTTTTCTGGCCCAGTGCACAAGGCTCCCACCAGGTGGGGTCAGTGGAGGGTCATATATACGTAGCCTTACCCCTACTTTGCAGAAAGGCTGTTTCAAAGATTTGAACCCGTGACTTCTAGATCACGAGGCAGCAACCTTACCGTAGAGTTAAGGCTCACCCTTAAAAAGCAACTTTTTACTAATCAAGAAAAACCTAATATCAATTAATTATTCAGTAGCAAGTAGCAGCTGAAAGATGATTTTAATCTTGAAAAGTACTTAAAAATGTAAGAATTGAGAAACTTACTGTTCTACCAAGAAGAAATGCAGCCCCCGCACCAACAGTTGCACCAATAGAGTCAGCAACAAAGCCCACCGGAAGCCCAAAAAGATAGCCACCACCAAGCTGAAAGTGGAGTATCAATAAGATGAATCAGAAAAAAAATTATTTTGGGTTCTGCTCTTTTCCACCAGGTATTGTAAAGGATATTTAAAAGCAAAATCATGGAAGGTAATGAGTGCTAGAGAAAAACAAATCCAAACAATAAAATCACAAAGAAAATTTATAGAAAATTACAACTGCTTGAAATGAAGAATGACAAATGCACAAGAAATTACTAAATGAATAATTGATGCTTCTCCTCCCACACAAAGATACAGAATCAAATACATCAACATGATGTACTTATAAATGTAAGAATATGTAATGCAGCAATGTTAAATTTGCATAAGTTATAAAGATTACAATGATGAACTGTTGTAAATTTAAATTAAATATCTGCAAATTCCTAAGGTTGATGATCACCAATACTTGAAAATGCTTTTAGAAAACGACTCTAAGCAATAACTACAGGTATAGTGCAGGAACATGGGAATCCAAAACAATTCAACTAAAAGATTAAATAAGACGTGCAAGAATAGCAAGGATATTAATGGTTCTTACAGTAAGTACTGAAGCTGGAACTGCCAAGACGGTCAAAGGAATGTAAGCAATAGCCCTGAAAATTACCAAATAATGATGAGTCCACAAATTCATGCCAACTTATATCAGAAAATTATTCTTCTTCACTGCATCATAATTAAGGCAAAATTTATAAGACTATGAAAGTAAGTGGACAATCTCTTCCGAAGCTAACCAACAAAGGTTTCCCCTTTCTAGACAGAAAACCATAATTCTATTTCCAAATATTTTGTTCCCTGTTGTTTCTTGCTATCAATAACAATTTATATTATCCAGAAATTACATTAATTGAAATGTCTCAAAGGAAAATATAAATGCATCAAGCTATTCAATGATAAGTTGATAACCAATAGGGAAAGATTCTAATTCTTTATTTGTGATGCAGAATATGTACATATCAATTTCAACCCATTATACAAGCCATTAAAAACACTGCAAGTATATAGCATAGTTTCAGACCTTCATAATGTCACAGAAGAATACAGAGACGAAAAGCCTTTTAAGAACCCACGTATGATCCTATTTCCATTGGAAACTGTCTTCAGCATAGGCTTGTGAGGAAAAGGATATTCCAAACAACTTAAGATCACATTATTAATATATTATGCGTATTAACATTAATTAGAAAAATTATCGAGTAAGTCACACTTCAGATGCTAGTTTGGTTTGCTTAGTATACATACACATCAGGTAGCTCGGTTTCCTCAACACTACCTCAAAGTTGATTTCATGTTATAATTTCACTAGAATTTTTCTCTCAGGAGTCGTATTATATGAGTTCAACCAATAATTCCTTTGTCAAATCTACTTCCGAACAGAATATTTCCACCTCTCTAAATTGCTACTTAAAATAAAGATATTACCAAAATTAAAATGAGTTTAACAATTACAGAAATTTTAAGAATCACATAAAAATAGTAGCCATAGGGAAATTAAAGGGGTAAAAACTAAAAAGATATAATTGACTTACAGGACAAGTGGACCCCATGGCCCAAGATCTTCATGAACCCATACTAAGAATTTCTTTAGTATCTGCACATCATAAATGCGCGAAGGTTAAAAAACCACAGTGTGACCAGGATGTTTGGGCATATGAAGGTTAAAATACAGTTTTTAACCACGACGTTTGGGCAATTTTTCAAGGAAGACTGAAACCAATTGAAAGTTTGAAACAAAAGATCTATTTCTCAATTCCTTAATTAAATCTACTAACACCATCTTTCCCTCGATGATCTGTCCTCATTTATTCTTAGAGTAAACCGCCATAAATGATGAAGATTGTACAGGTGCTTGCTACTAGTAATACGTTAAATTTGTTGGTTGAAATTCTTGTATCGGTAACCAAACAAAAAAATTCAACCTAGTCCATCAGATTAATCAGGGGATCAAATAATTTGATTCAGATAAACCAATCCCATTTGAATCAAGAAGTGATCTAAGTGTGTAACGAACAAGAATGCAACCTGAAAGGAGAAAGGGGAGAGAGAGGTAAAAAAGAAGGAAATGGAAAGACCTTTTCGATTGGGAGGGTAAAGCAAGCAGTAATAATGGCGGCAAGAAGGAGAAGCAAGAGAGTAATCCTGAAAGCGGAGGCCCAAGAGAAAGCCATGGTGAGCCTGCGACGCCAAGGCCTGCACTCCTCGTCGTCGTCGTTGAAGTCAGAAGATGGTTGCTTAAGGGATAAGCGAGCCCTCAAATTGAATCCGCTGAGATTTGCCAGATTTGATTGTTGATCGTTGAACCAAATGCTCCGTTGTTTTAGCACATCAAACAGACAGATAGATTATACATACAACAAACAGATCATACAGATTTCCTCAACCTCCACCTCCCTTCCCTCCTTTGCCTATGCCTATATCTCGCTGCTTTCTACCTGTTTTGTTTGCGTTGGGGACAATATACCTCCAATTTGGGGCTAAATCTGCAAATAACTCCAAATATCACTTCATTATTGTTATTATTATGTTCATATCAATTAAGTAATTAATTATTTAATTAATGTGGGACCACAACCCTCTCCTATCAGAAGATCTCACTAGCAAAAAAAATAAGGTTAAAGGGTCATTTTGGTCCTAAATGTATGTCTTAATGTTCATTTTGGTCCATTATGTGTCGAAATATTCAAATTGGTCCTACATGTTTGCAAAATGTTTCATTTTGGTCCAATTATTGAATATGGCTTGTTTCAAGTTCAAACGTGATGAGTTTAGAGCTATGTATTGTTCTCGCGGAATACTTTCTCTATCCAGTTGGGGCCATCAACAAACGAGGTCAAATCGGTCATAAAAGTAGACCACTCGTTTCATGATCAAACTAGCAAAGTTGATTATATCTCTCTTGTTTCAAATTCAAATGCAACGAATTCAGAGCTACGAGTTCCTTTTAACAAGTTCTTTGAACTTGAAATGATAGAAATATGACCAAATTCAATAGTTTGGGATCAAAATGAAATATTTTACCAATATTTAGGACCAAAATGAATTATTTTGTCAACATTTAAGACCAATTTGAACATTTTGAAACATAATAGACCAAAATGAACATTAGAGCATACATTTAGGACCAAAATGATAAAATCATTTGTTTTTTTTTTAATTGTTAAAAATAAAATAAAATAATAATATAGTGTAACCTTCTCATTAACATTGGTAGATTATTTGCTGACAAATATCACATTTTTCTTGACTTACAGGCAGACCGTCAGACTCGAACCTTGATATTAGCTTATTTTATTTTGTTAAAAAATAAACACAAGAATGTAGTCTTGGGGAATTTATTAGTCTTATTTTCAACTCCAGCTAATGATAAGAAGGGACTTACGTCTATTTAAGTAGTTATTTAATTTTCACAGTTGAATTAAAAACATAATATTTAGGTTGGCACCAAAATGTATACACCATTGACTAAAAAATTGTTATTTAAGATGTTAACATAATATGTATGAAGAACAAAGAATGCCTGGACTCTAGTCTACTCCAAAATCACGTATTAGATTAGACCTTTAGCTATGAAAAGATTATTCGAATCCTCCAAATTCATGTGCATCTCTTGGAGTCTCTTCTCTATTATTTAGAGAACAGTTCACATGACATGAACATTAGAGATACAAACAAATACTCGTCATCAAATTTAAAAGAGGGAAAGTTGATAATGTAACCCTTCTTTGAAAGGGCCACATTCGGTGTAAAACGTGATTTGAATTAATCAATGATTTTGAGAGGAAGAAACTAGAAAGGAACTTGCTAAATTTCAGCAGTAACTTAAGCTGATAGCACCCCATAGAGTGACTTGAAAGTCTTCCTCTTAAGGGGATTAATAAATCAATAAATAAATGGCAATCAATATATGTATGTGTAAGGTATGGAATGCTCAGCCTCAGTGATGAATGAGCATTGAAGATTGTTTGGTAGCACCATGAATGAGAGTGGTGGTCCCATGAGTTGAGTTTTCCAGACTTCAATCAAGATGCACCAAAATTCTTACTCAGAAACTAAACGGTCCCATTAAATTTAATTCCAAGTTTCACTTCCTCTCATTAATTTGAGAGTAATAGATAAATCACACCTAGATTCTATTTTAACATACCCACCATTCAACAACAAAACAAACCCTGAAAAACTTAGCCTAACCAATTAACCACAAGAACTGTATAGATATAGATACTAATATGTATTTGAGAAGCCTAAACCACAACTACAAGGTAAGGAAGAAGCTATGTATACAGAATAGCTTTTGGTAACAACTATGAACAAGAAAGAATGCCAGTGCTAATCTTAAACAAATCAAAAGATTCAAACTTGATATATAGGCTATTTGGCACAGAGAGCATTGAGCAGAACATGAGATAACATGAGGTCCACAAAATATTGATGGCCAATTTGGCCATCTCGCCACTTCATCTTTGCAGGAGCCCTTCCATAGTGAACTCCATCGCTACATCGGTTATCATAGTGCCATGGAAATGTGATATCGAAGTTATCAATCACACCACCAGATACAACCCCAGCTTGCTTCAGTTTCTCTAACAACACATGATTGTACACCTCCATCTTGTTGGGATTGAATGCCAGTGATCTTGCATATCCACCCGTCGTGATTGTGGACCGATAAAACAACTTTGGCCATGCCAACCCTCTTTGCCTCACATTTTTCATGACATTTGCCCAAAATGATGCTGCATAATCTGCTCCCGCTGAGAATCCTCTTAAATTACGAAAATGAACACCATCATGCAAGCCTGAGTTAATGATCACACTGTCTGGGACTGTGTCTCCTGAGAAGTACTTGCTTACCAAATTCCTAAACACTTCATCCCTCAGAGAATCCAATCCTAGATAGTTTTGTGTCTCATTCCAGTGGCCATTGAAGATGCTTGTGATGCGAACTTTCTGAGATGGGTCTTTTGGGTTTGAAAAGTTCATATCAAACCTCCTAGGGACAGACCGTATTTGAGGCAAATCTAGGATGAAATTGAGTATGTTGCGAATGGTGTCCACGTGATTCGAATCGCCCCAGAAGAAAATCCACCGGTTGTTCAAGCAATTCCAAGCAGCATCAGCTGTAAACATCTTGAAAGAGCAGTGTGTTGAGTATACCCAACCATTACTCTCCAGATTTCCCAAGGAACCATCACACCATGGAGCTTTGCAAGGAAAATCCGGTGCTAGGCATCGATACCTACCATCATTGCCTATTTTGCAGTCATCGTTTTTCCCATGCCTTGTCCACCTTCCACTCCATAAATCCCTAGTAAAATCAGAAGCTTTACAAGTCTGTAATTCTGGTAACTTGGCACTGCTCTTGTGGAATCTTATCACAAAGTTGCGAAGAACTTGGTCATATGCAAATCTCCAAGGGGTGAATTTCAGGCCTTCAAAGTGTCTATAAAGCAGAATAATGGTAAGATTGTAAACCCCATTGAAATCTTGATGAACTTGAAGCGAAATCGAGTAAGAACCATTGTTGAAATCCTTCACCAAAGGCCGAGATTTCCATGATTCCCCGGAAAGATCAGTCTCAAAGTAATCCCCACCCAAGCAGCGAGGTTTCCCTGAATCATCCAATGCTTGGAAGGTAAACTCATGAACATCCCCAGCAGATAGCTCTATTATTTTCTTATCATCCAAACCAGGAATTGCAATTCCCACTGTCTTAGATTCTTTACAAGGCTCTCCTACTGCATGAGCTGACCATCTTGCTAGAAGATTTGAAGTCAAATTAGGCTCTAGTAGCTCACTAGAAATCCAGCTCGAATGCCCCAAAACTCTAGGCTTTTTTGGGTTGTGATAATGCTTTTCATATACCCAATTAGAATTCTTAGCATTCGCAGAAACAAGTTCACTAGGAAAAAGAACCTTTACAGAGATACCATCATCTTGACGAGATCTCCAAGCTTGAATGAAGTTCTTAACAGTACAGGCATCGAGGCTCCAAACAACGATCATACCAACGAAAACCAAAGCAGTGAGCAAACCAAAACGCCAATGAAGGAATGGAGAGAAACCCAGAAACCATTGGTTCGACGGCTTTGAGATAAACGCCTTCTCCGGCATCAGAAACGTCAGAACAGGAAAGTAGCAACGAAGAAGAAGAAGACGAAGCACGAAGCCCCAAAACCTGAAGAAACCAAACCCAATCCGAGACCGCAAAAAAATTATATATATATTTTCAACTCAGAAAGAAAAGAGAGACTGTCTTTGCAGAAAAGTACAAATGTCGATTCCGTCGAAAACAAAAACAATAGTATAATAAAAGGAAAGAGAATGGAGAAAAAAAAACAAGAAGTTTGTGTAGAGATACTCACCAAGTTTGTTTCAGTGTCGGTGAAGACGAAGAAGACGAAGAAGAAGGTGAACAGCAAATAGAAGTTGCAGGCCCACCATGCAAGCTTTTAGATGTTTCGTTTAATGGCTTCCAGTGAGAAGGGATGAGACATTTTTGAGTGATTGAGTTTGAATACAGAGAAAAGGAAAGATTTTACCGTCTTCAATCTCTACTTCGTAACTTCAAAATTAGTGCTTTCTAAAACTTTTGAGTACAGCCGTAGCTTGCCTTATTCCTCCTTTTCCTTTTATAAAGCTTTTGTCTTGCTAATTTAGCTTTTCCATGTTTATTATTTTAATTTTTATTTTATTTCCTTCCCATTCCTTTTCCTTTTCTTCTTAAAATTCCCTCCAATTTTTTATAAATTAATAATTTATTATTTAAAAATTATTAAATTGACAATTTAACTAAAAAATACAATTTGAACATGTATCAAGATATCTGTTTGAATTTTATAATATAATTTAGCTTTGATACATTTTCAAAAAATATTTTTGTTTGAATTTACCCATAAAAAATATTTAAAATATCATATATCAGATAAATTATGGGTAAATAAAATTAAAAATTATGAATATTAGATTAATACTGATATTTTTTCAACTATTAAATATCGAATATATTCGATTTTTGAATTAGAATATTTGATCTTATATCTATTATTTTTAAATATTTCGAATACTTATTCGAATATTGAATAGGGTATAAGTACACATATTAAATTATTGAATGCGGATATTGGATAGAAAGAATGAATATGAATATGAACGGTAACAAATAATCGGACATCCTACTCATTGTAATCTCTAATTTAATCTCAAGAAATTTAAATTACACATTTTAACTTTAAAAGAAAACAAATCACATATTCATTAATTTTTAGAAAAGTTAAACGATATACTCTTGTTGGTAAATCTCTACTTCCTAAGTTCAAAATTAGTGCTAAATTAGTCCACAAAATAATATATTTTAATTTTTCTATACTGAATGTCAGGTTAATAATATTTAAAAATTAAATTATTTATTTATTTTTTAAAAAAATATTCAAGCATAAGTGATAATACTACTATTTTATTATTATTATTTTTGAAATGTTGATAAGTACTATTTTTAGGCTCTAGAATTCATCTTTGGCAAGTTGGATAACGGATATCCATTATTTGTATTTCAGGTTGTTGAAGTAACGGAAGATTAAGAAAAGAAAAAGAATTTCATCGGGAAACACTATCTATAGATTGATTTTTATAGATTTAATTTTATCTTAACGGATAACTTTTATATATTTTATAAAGCATATCATGACCATAATATCTCTTTAACGATATTCGAAAAAACAAACATTTGTAAATATTTATAAATTTCCTTGTTTTTGGGAATACGAAGTGATTTTATATATATATATATATATATATATACTTAAAGGATTTTGTATGTGTTAAAGGATATGTNGAAAAAGATTGAAACTTCTCCTTTTATTTCGAAATTTGTATATAAAAATTTATTATGAAAATCTCAACAAAGAATAAAAGAAAAATTTAAGAAGAAATCTATTATTTGGTCCCTATTTTTTTTACTGAGTCAACGATTTTGTCCTAAAATAATTCATATCAAAAGTAATCTTCTGGAATCACTCGTGATAAAGCTGCATTTTACATTGGCATATTTAAATGTAAGTTAATTTTTTAAAAATTGTTTTGTATTACTCGCATCGTAAAAATATGACAATAATATACAGAATTAGGCAATTAGCTTAGGTTATTTATTACGGCCAAAACAAAAGTTTAGGTTAGTGATTTCAGATAGGAAAAGGAGACACGAAATTCTCAATACTGCTGCCACATTCAATGATTTTGATTTAGCACGTTGCATCACGTGAGTGGCGAACTATGTTCATGTGAATATGAGACCTCAGACCACGTTATTAGTCATCGCGAAACTCTAATAATTCTGACAATTTGGTTCCGAGACATGAACAACTCACATAATTAGTAAAACAATGCACGATTACATATTCTAAGAAATTCCTATATGTTCATGCGAATATGAGACCTCAGACCACGCTATATTAGTCATCACGAAACTCTAATAATTCTGACAATTTGGTTCCGAGACATGAGCAACTCACATAATCAGTAAAACAATGCACGATTACAAATTCTAAGAAATTTCTATATATTGCACAAATATTTTACAACTTTTATAAAGATAGGCTACGTGTCGAGGAAATCAAGCTCAATTAAAATATGAATAACCTTTCTCTAGTATTGTGATTAAGAATGTTGTCAAACTTTGTCAAATACAAAAATATAAAGATAGGCTACGTGTCCATCGAATGAGGTATATTATGTAGTACAATAATAATAATAATTGGATGATGGAAAAGGTATATTATGTAGTACATAGATGCTGCTTATCATAATCATAATGCTACCTGCCAATGCCACATTTTTTATTTTATCTTTCTTAGAGCAGTGAATTAAAAATATTTTATTTTTTATTTATTATTTTTTCATTTTATTTTACAAATTAATCAATTTCCTGAATCTAGTTAATTTTTTTTTTTTTAATGGGACAGAGGATCTTGAAACCCATTGGCATCCGCACATGCGCCGATGCCTTCGATGATAAATATCAGAAAACGCTTACATGGGAGACCTAAATAATATTAATATATGACGCTCACAAACTTAGATTCGTGTTACTGTTTACCAATTTTCTTTTGTCGTGACTTTTATAATTAGAATATAACTACATCAATATTCAAGCGAGCTACTTTTAAATGAATTTAAATAGAATTAAAGGATTACGGCTACATTTGGGAACACAACTCTGGTAGTAATTGATACATATCAAGCTTGAACAATCATCATGTAACATCAATCTTTTTGCAAAATTCTGGAAAGTGGGTCTCACACAAGTATTCAAAATCTTTAAAAAGGCCTTCATGAAATTTCGTGTTCCATTAAAAAAAAACATTTAATGAACAAGCGAGACGGTGTGGGTAGAAACTGGCAAGTTTAAGCGTCAAGTAAATCCAGGCAAACGCAAGCAAGGAATGAGGACTATACATACATTTTCTCTTTAAGTCAAAGATAAGGAGCTAAAACTTTTTAATGCAAGCTAACGCGTTTCAATGGAATTTGGCAGCCCACATAAATGGGTTAAATGTGAATTCGGCGGTGGGATTGGGAAATCATAAATAAGAGGCGGCTGTGATCATAAAGAGGAAGATAAGAGCAATGGTAGAAAATACCAACACCACAAGCATAGCATGGAACTGGGTGGTGGATCAAGGCAAGCAGGTAAGACTTTCTGAATGTCCTTGTTGGTACAGGGTGTACAGCTGCAAGATAAAAAAAGAAGCTTCAAGGGTTAGTTACATTGGTTAACACTTAATAGCATCGTGGAAATTAGCCTACTCAGTGGTCACCAACTCTACCAAATAACTACCTACCTAACCCCATGACTCATTGTTGGGTATAATAAGATGCCAGCATTAGAGCATACATAGACATAGGAAAGAAAGAAAATGTACCAATTTGTTGGGTATAACAAGTTGATTCTCATCACTCGTGCTAGTCTTAAAAAGAAATGAACCGTGACGGCAGATTCAGTGCAAGAAGCAACTAAATGGGGGTCAATTGCAGAAAATTTCCTTTTGATGTAAATGGAATTATTTCTAGACAGAAAAATTGTTTTCCATGAAGACAGCGGATAGACAATGAAATATATCCAAAAAAAAATTAAAGAAAATGTACCAACTTGTTGGGTATAACAAGTTGATTCTCGTCACTCGTGCTAGTCTTAAAAAGAAATGAACCGTGACGGCAGATTCAGTGCAAGAAGCAACTAAATGGGGGTCAATTGCAGAAAATTTCCTTTTGATGTAAATGGAATTATTTCTAGACAGAAAAAATGTTTTCCATGAAGACAGCGGATAGACAATGAAATATATCCAAAAAAAATTACGGATATAAAGGGTGAAAAGAAAAATCAACAGAAATATAAGAGAAGGTGAAGGAAAAGCGGTACCAAAGTAACAACCACCAAAAAGGCAGAAAAAATCGTGGGAAGTAAAGAGCAAATAGATCAACTCCATGGATCATCCCAGCCTTTAGGCCCCTCTCTTTTTATGAAATCAATAATAGCCTTGACAACTTCATCAACTCTGTTAGAGAGCGAATGAGTCCCATGTTCAATCTCTATTTTCTCAGCACCCCCCATTGCCCTGCATAGTCTGCATGTATTTAAAATGCACCGGATGATCGTATCAGCTGTTATATGTATTTCTCTCCCTTCCCCCAAACCACAGACAAACAGATGAAAAGAACCATAATTGTCCTTCCTCTATCTTGAGGGCTATAGCAAGAACAAAACTTAAGAAAATTGGCACCAGATTGGAATAGTGAGTTTACCGCTCCACCAGTATTTTCTTATCAACGTAATCCGGCACATTTTCATCAGACATTGAAAATATAACCTGCAAAAAGCAGTTCCATATCAAATTGACAACTTTTCAGTTTTCATCATAATTAGGTAGTTTTCCTACCTCCTCTTCCAAATTAACTTGAGACTTAACCTCTCTACTTTACAAGCAGTCTAGTACTAACCAATGACTTTGAGAATGAGTTAAGGCAGCAGCATTTTACTAAGAAGGAAACATCATAGTGCTATTGTGCTAATTTCCAATTCCAAGTACAATTCAGGCAAATAATTAGGGCCACTACAGATGAGTTGATAAGGAAAATTTTAACCTTCTATTTCTATTTGTGCCTCCACGAATTGTCAGCTGAAATTTCAAAAGAAAAAATTGCAGTATCCATTCTATCTAAGAAAAAAAAAAGTCAAGTTAACTAAAACTGACGTCAGCCAGAGCTCCATTTACCAAAGCCGTACAATTTTTGGATCTTAAGAACCCAAACAATAAAGGGAACAAAGGATTATGTTACGAAAAGATATTCTTGCCTGGCACTGCGTACAAGACATGTGCCCAAGTCTCATCTTCAATTGATCATCACTCAGGTCAGAACTAAACATGTCATCATCTCCATTAGATGAACAAAGGGAGTTATACCTGCAAATATAAATGAATTGATATAAAGAAATCAACAAATATAAAGGACTCATCTCCACTATAATTGAATAGTGTCCATGATTTTCCAATAAAAAACAGTTATGCAACTACAGAATCAATGCAGAAATCATAAAGTTGATTGGTCCATCTGGTTAGTCACTGTCTTGTTCCAGTAATTGTTCTGTACCGAAAATGTTCACGCAAACTCAACCTGTAGGCAGTTATTGGACAATTAGGATCAGCTTCCCTTGGCATTAACTCCAAACCTCGGCCTTCCCTTATCATGTTAGAAGCCAAGTCTATCATAGAAGCTGTCTTAGGAAGAGTAGCTTGATATTCCCTGTCACTAACTGGAGCCTGAACATTTTAATTGGAATAGTAAAGAAAACTTCCCATGAGAGAACAGAAGCAATAACACGGTATGTCATATATTACCATTAAACAGAGCTACTGTAGCCTCTAAGAATTTTTCAAAAGTAACCCATGTCAGGTGAATCCATCTCATGCAAAAACTGAACAACATTTGAAGATACCTTTGTTTTGAAAATGTCAAAAGTTGATCATGTAATTTCCATAATCATAAATTCATAATGCATTGAGATCAGGGCTCCAATTCAGGGAAGACATGCAAAAGAATAAAACTTAAGAAGGAAAGAAGTTAAGAAGTAATCTACTACCAACAAATGAATACCTGAAAGATAGCAGCACGGACAGCTCGGCTACAAGCAACATTTGTACGCATGTAATGAATAATATCCTACATAACATGTCCAAACAAGACAAAAGATTGATTCACTTGCTCACTTAATGCCAGTAGCAAATAAGAAAACGGAAGTATTGGTTCAGTATTTTAAAGTTATAATCTATAACCTGACAGCCAGTACTATGTCCAAGTAATACCACACCTTCAGAGTCTTCTTTGTTAATTAAATAATCAATAAGCTGATCCAGATCCTTAGCATCCTTCAATATGATTTCAAAAAGACATCTTAAAACCCAAGCATCAATCAAAATATTTACTAATCAATCAGATGAAAATGGCCACATTGCTCACTTTCCAGTCAAGTGAATTAAAATGGAATGCTGTAGAAGCAATTAAGTTATTGAAACTTAGAGAAGAGTTCTTTAATTTAATTTCGACAATCTGAATGAGTCCAAAAAGTAAAGATTGACAAAACATCCAAAATCCCAAATATCAATCATCTAAAACTAATTGTAAGTTATGCAATGTCCCAAGGAGTTAATTACGCCAATAATTATATCATTCACCTTATGTTTTGAACCCAAAAAAAGGCTGGTTGACTACACCAATCATTACTTTAAAATTCTTTTTCTACTTGCTAATAAGAAAGTTACAAACAATGTTAATCAAATTTTTCACCCAATTACCTTTTTCTCCGTTTTCGCTCATCTCCTCTCTCTCCATCTTGCGCTGCATAGCATAATAAAGCCAAAACAACTCACTACTTTGTATTCAACCATATAATGTTAATCATCTTCATAAATTTGACTGCAGGCTGCAGAGCAATAACTGATTCTGCTCTCTGCAAGTTAATTCATCAACCCCAGGTTTCACCTATTCCAATCATCAAAATTAAGATTTTTATTTTCTAACGAATCAAGAAGTGATTGTGCCTGGACCCGGGACCAATGGTCATAACTAGAAAAATCTTGTTTGAGGGCATATATTTTTTAATTTTCATGAATTCTTAACTTAAAACAACAGTCCACCCAAAAATTTGTTATTTTTAGACATATCTACACAATTTCCAAATGTCACGGAGATGTAATGATCACTGATCTGTCAGTACAATAATTTACAATTGAAAAGTTGGAAAATTCGGAGATGTTAACTTTTGCATTTTTTTTAATGATTGCCTCAAATCGGACAATTCTTCATGTTAGCATGTTACTCACCTCAAGGTTGAGCTTTCTCAGTCATAAATTGTACTCTATCAAAAAGACAAGGGCATTTCTCTACATACTTGGAAACTAAAATATTAACTTATAATTTCAATTGAATGTTTGTAGCACTGTATAGGGATTTACTTTTAATATTTTTATCCTCGTGATAATATCAAGAGAAGTTGCATAAAGTAGGACAAAAAGTTTGGATTCATCATAAATGGAATAGATAAGCCAAATTATTTTCACCAGATGTGTTCCAACAATACATTACAATGATAAAATCTAATTGTTTACTTGTTGCAAGCTGGAGGTGCCATATCCACTATATGAAGAGGACATTAGAAACTGAATAAGTGACCAATCTTCACGATCCAGAGCAATTGCGAGAGGTTCCAAGTATCTGCAAGAAGAGAAGAAAATCAACGTCAGAAAGAAACTCTTCATAGATTCACATCTATGGCATGTCGTAAAAAAATTGGATCTTATGCAAGTTCATTAAAGAGGTTATCATTTTCAATCATATATTGCAGAAGATCTGAACTCATTCTCTTCTTGGTAAACTCTAGTAGATTAAAAAGAACATTGGTTGGGTGACATTATGCAATATCAAACCTACCGAGTAGCAAGGAAACCATTGGTTAATCCACCAATAAAAATGACCTGCTTTTTGTAGTCACCAGTCTTGAATGCTACCTGAAAATAAAGTAAATTATCATAAAGCAATTCACCATAAACAGAGAGGGAGAATAAAAAAGGAAAATGAAATGAGAAATGAGAAACGGTTAACATGGACATGGAGAATGAATTATAGAAATCCAAGCACAAGATGGGCCAAAAGAGTAACAAGCTGAAACTTGAAATACAAGTTCCATCATTGTCAGAAGAATTCTAAAGTCTAAGGACAAGCATAAACATTCTATATTAGGAGTTACATGAGTAAGAAGTAAGAACTGCAGCAAATTTCAAATATAGGGGAGGAGTTTTTATTTAGCTAAGAGTAAGGCACTATATAGACCTCCAACTTAATTTGGGGTGTGGTTGGGGCCGCCAAAAGTGGAAAGGGCTATCAATGGACCAGTGTCAATAGTGTGGGCCCGTGGACGTCGTCTTTCGAAGAGATATGTAATGATACCAGTCGTGTGGCTAAGGCATTGGGATCTCCAACTTCAACCGCTAGTTTTGGGGTGTGGTTCTCCTGATGCATTATACTCGTCTCAATATCCTTCCTGAGAAGTCTCGAGGAGAATGTAGAAGACACAAACCAATCTACGGAAATCCTAAGTACCTAAAATTACAAAGAACGTAACGACAAGACGGGAAGACAGAATTTGAGGTGCCAAGACCAAACCAAGCACAATTGCAGTCAAAAGAGAAGTAATAATAATAATAAAAATATATTGAAAATGATAAAAAAAAAAAAANAAAAAAAAAAAAAAGAAGAACGGACCTGAACAGGATTTGGACCATACTTGAAGAGAACCCCATGGATTTGACCTTTAAGGAAAATGGGGATATCGTTAATAGCCGTAACGGCGGTGGGAGTAGTGGCCATTCCGAATAAACAAGAGGTTGGGGAAGATAATTAAAGAAGGAGGAAGATGCATAATATTGTGTTATGAAGAAATCGCAGCAAGCAAGACCATTATTTTTGGCAGTGAGTCAGTGAGCAGCGTTCGTACGTAGTGAGTGTTGCCTCGCCGTCGCCGATGGAAGAGGGCCATCAAGTCCAAGTCACCACGTTGAACAAAATGAAAATTCAATACAATTCCCGCCACGGCCCAGTGGGCTTTATATGGGCTTTTGAATATGTTCTTGCAAAATGGGGGAAAATTAAATCAGGGCCCATTATGTTTTGGGCTAACATGACTAAGCAATAAGCAGTAATAGATGGTATCCACCAAAAAACAAAAAGAGAGAGAGAATAGATGAGAGAAATAAAGTTGATATTAAATAATTTATTGACCAATAAAAGTTTGGGGTGTTTTAATTAGTACTAAGAAATGAAATATATTCAAAAGTATAAAATACAATTAGTATTTTTTTAGTTTTAGATCAATGATATATACGTCCTTTGAATTTTAAAAATTGACAACTAGTTTTTTTGAATATTATTCAACTTTAATCACATAGTTAGTATCTTTGAATTTTAAAAACTTACGAACAAATTCCATTAATACACATGAGTTTTAAGAATTGAAAGATAAATTGTTTGAGCTTCCAAATAAATTGATAGATAGAATTTTTGAATTTTTAACTATCATTTAATACTTTTATATAATCTCACTTTTTGATATAAAACAGTGATAAATAAATAAATAAAATTTTTAAAAAAATGTTAATTGATTGAAGTTGAAACTCTCTATCAATTTTTAATTACTCATAAATGTTGTGTGTCTTAACTTAATAATCTGGTTTCAAATTCAATGTAACCTATTTTTTTATACAATAATTCAATTTAACCTATTAAAATAAAAAAAAAAATGGAAGCACAGATCGATGAGCTAATTAATATTGGTCAAGTTTTATTATTATGTTTTAACTTTGAGGTCGGCTTCGGAGTAAAATTAAACTTGTGAAAATGTAAAAGGCTTATTGTACGACAAAGAGGTTGATATGTAATAATGAGATTGAATCTTTAATAGCCTCACTACAATGTGTAGGGGTTTCGATCTTCTAGAATTATTTTCCATACATTTTTTTGTAAAGTTGGAGTAAAAATATGATTCCATGAAATAAAAATATATAAAAATCAAATTTTTTCTTTTTCTCTCTTTTTTTCTCTTCTTTTCTTTCTCATTTTCTATAAAAAATGTAAAAAAAAGAAACTCTACAGAATTCATTTTTATACTATAATACAGAGAGAGAAAGACACAAATTACAGAGGTTATGGAAAACAATGATCACTCTTTCTAAAAGAACCTATCCCACTTTGGGAGATATTTGAAAAGACATTCGTCCAAAAAAAAAATAAAAAGATTTTTTTTTTTTTGAAAAGACTGCTTTCCATCAAATATTCAGAGCAATGTTCATTTGCAGGCGGAAAAGGAAAGAGATAAATAGATAATGAGGTTAGCTTGATCTCTTCAGAAAAACAAGCCAGGGACGTTGCTTGGTGTACGCAATTTTAGTTACGTTATTGGTGGCTAGGAAGCAAAGGTAGTATAAATTAAAATTAAATATTAAAAGACAAAGTCTGATTAAAACAGTGTCCTATACCACTCATTCAATTCTCAGTATCTATCCCATGTACCACCCTAAATGATATGATGATCAGTTTTAGAGCCTAATTAACCTTCCAAACCCACTCTTTCAAAACCTCTTTTTGATCATTCCACCAAACAACAGATAAAGTCACTCACTCTATTCTTAATTAGAGGCCCTTTAAACTCTATTCCACCTAGTAATTAATAATTCATTAATTTAAAGCTTCATTATTTCCACACGTCCCTCTCAACTCTCAAGTTTCATAACAACCCATCACCTGTTTTATTCAACTTTGAATCCTACCCTATATATATATATATATATATATGGAGTTTCAGGTCGACTACTCTAAACTCATCATCTGTGTCGTGAATCTCAATGGTAAAAAAAAAAACTCACCAAGAGTATAACTAATTAACTACACAAAATTTTGAATCTGAAATCTTACTTTAGTGATATTAAATCGTTTTTCATTTACACCAACATCATCATAAATCATAATCAATTTCAATTAGATTTATCGTATATAAAATATAATCACTTTGTTGTTCTTTGTTTCTTAAAAAATGAGTTGTGTGTCTAAGCTAAAAAGTGTGTCACATCTTCATATCACAAACACTATTCAATTGTTTAATTATAATTACTTTTATAAATGCTTGTCCTGATATTTGATATTTTAAAATCAAAGGCTAACCTGAGATCAGTGAGCTGAGTGCGATATGATAATGGTAGAGTGGCATGAAATGACTGATCCTCCTAAACAATGAGCTTTATTGTTAAGAAAATATTAAACAAGAGGAAGACGATATTGAATGTTAGCTAATTAAATTAAAGTATAATAACACTTGTTCTGTATAACGAACCCAATTAATATATATATATATATATATATATATAGCTTAAGATTGATGGTGGAAGGTTAGACTCTTCCATTAAAAGTGACAGATATATGTAATGCATGATATATAATTTTAACTTAAGTTGGGTCAGAAGAATGTTATTACTTATTACCAGTTTGGATGAATACTTGTGGACCTCATCAAACCCATTAAATGACCCCTTGTTGCTCTCATCATCTACATATGTTTTTTTTTTTTTAAAATATGAATACCTAAAGGGAGGACATAATAACCTACCTCTCTCACTGTGTATCAACAGTACCTATAATTCCTAATTAAAAAAATATATAGACAAAAATATTAATTTCCTCTGTAAATTTTACACCAACTATCAATTATATCCTTAATTTTTTGTGTGGTTAATTTTGTTCTCAATATTTTACATTTCGGTCAATTTTAACTTCTGATTAACTTTTTTCAGTAAATTAATGAATGACTGCATCTAATTTTTTAATCTGAGTTAGGATCTGAGTTTTTTTCTATAAATTTTAATTACATATTATTAGTTACGTAGATTTTGTTGTTAATATTTGACTAAAGTAAAAGCAAAAGATAAAATTGACTAAAAAATGAAATATTGAGTATGAAATTGATTGTAAAAAAATATTGACGACGAAATTGACAATTGATGTAAAATTTAGAGATAAAATAAGTGTTTTTGCCAACATATATATTAATAATCAAATAATTAGTTCGTTTTCTATCAACAAGAATATATTACACATTCCATATGAAATTATTCTAAGTACGATCAGGGAGTACTAATTAAATTCAAGGAGACAAGTAATCTTTCAAGTGCACAAAGTAGATAAAATTAAAGTATAAAACAGATTAACAGAATTCGTCCCTGATATGTAATGGCAAAATCAAATCACCACCAATAATATATATTCTTTATAATGGGATGAATTCTATCTTAGCTTTTTCCATTTTTTTTCTCTACTATCAACTGTTCACTTATGCATTAATTATTCTTTGAAATGCAACAACTTTAGATCGAATCAAGAGTCAAATTAATCCACTGAATCTCACATTTACGGAAGGGTTAAGGGGGGAAAAGAAAGGAAAATAAAAGATATGCATGCATGTTGAAAAAATAAAACACCATATATATTCAACATGCATGCATAATAAATTTTTTTTCTCCTTAATGGAATAGACGGTTTTAACTATTCAGTATAAGATTTACCAAAATGATATTTGATTAAATTAGATAACTTTATTAAAATTGAGTGGATGCTGCAAAGAAAAATGATGACATCATTAAAGCGTCACTTGAGAACTGACCACGTCATCTATATAAATCAGCTATATGTATATTTGGCCTAATAATGATATACCCATAATTGTGTTGAATATGAAATGTATGGCTTGGGCTATATATATATAAATATAAGTTTAAGTGCACTTTTGATCTCAAAACTATGACAAAGGTTTTATTTTGGTCTCATAATTTTTTTCGTTATAATTTTGGTCCCATAACTATGACAAAGGTTTCATTTTGGTCCCATAACTTTTTTTTGTTGCAATTTTGGTCCCATAACTATGACAAAGGTTTCATTTTGGTCCCATAACTTCTCAAAAGGTTCCACCGTTAGTCCCTTGGTGAATTTCATCCATATTTAGCCGTTAAGTATGACATGGCATAGTGATTAGGATCATGATGTGGCAAAATAAGATGAAATGGACTGAAAATAGGATCTATATGCAACATATTAAAACTTATCTATACCCAAGCACAATATATACAAAGAGTGGTACTTTTTCTTCCTCGTCAGCCCAACGAGACTTCCTCTTCCTCATTCCGCTTCCCGATTCATCGTCGCCGCCGCTTTGGTCGTTTGACTGTGGCTGACAATCCCATCGACTTCGTCGGCGCCTTCTGCTTGAAGTCTCTTCTTCCCCACCAGATTGGTCGCTGTCAGTACCACTCTTTGTATATTTTGTGGTTGGGCATAGATAAGTTTTAATATGTTGCATATAGATCCTATTTCAGTCCACTTCATCTTATTTTGCCACATCATGATCCTAGTTACTATGCCACGTCATACTTAACGGCTAAATATGGATGGAATTCACCAAGGGACTAATGGTGGAACCTTTTGAGAAGTTATGGGACCAAAATTTCAACAAAAAAAGTTATGGGACCAAAATGAAACCTTTGTCATAGTTATGGGACCAAAATTGCAACAAAAAAAGTTATGGGACCAAAATGAAACCTTTGTCATAGTTATGGGACCAAAAGTGCACTTAAACCTATAAATATATATTATGCATAGCAAAAAACGCAGAAACAGTTCAAATAATTCATCTGAATAAAGTATTCACTGATTCTCACCGATTAATTTTATATAATAAATCTAAGGCCTAACCCTCTGGCACATGACCAAGGCGTTGACAACCATATAAATATATATATCAAACTAGGAAGATTCTTATAATGGTCGTACTCTTTCGTTTATTTTTTTTTTTCTTTTACTAACAGCACAAAACCAGACAACTAGGCAATAGAACTCAAGGAATCTGCACAAATTGATGTTTGAAAATGGTCCTTCAACACAAATAATGTTCTGTTCTCATCGAGTTTCTATGATATCCATATAATTGTTTTTTATAAAACTTGGCTCTGCAACTTTCTAGCTAGTTGAGTATATATATATATATAAATGTCCACCATACACAGACACACAAATGGAAGCTGGTGAAATGGAACTCTAGCTAGGATGAATGCACTGAAACATTTGTGGGGTCGTTAGGAATCAATGGAAAGTGGCTCAATTCAATATATAGGCGACCCTTCGATTAATTAATGTTAATTAATTAATATATAAATGCCCTACTAAAAAATCATTAAATAATTATTAATCATTCATATCATACATAATGGGTTTCTTCTGCACGGGTTGGTCCTACTCCTGTCATGTTATCGTATATATATATATATATATATATATATTCGTACATATACATGAAAGGATTTGAATAATGGAATAATTTCAGCTCATGTATTAATGATATTGATACAATGCTATATAAAGAATGCAGAATTCTAGCAGCTTCTAAAGCAGCAGACGAAGATTGAGGAAGAATGGACAGCTGTAGTACAGACAAAATACAATGCCACCTATACAAGAATATGCTAACAGAAAGGGAAAATAACAGAAAGGCAATAAATCACAGTGAGTCAGCAAAACGGATTTTTCTGCATAATGGGATATACTCTATTATTCGCCCCTCAAACTCAGAGGGAGAGATTGAACTCTGAGTTTGTCTCTGAGAAGGAGAAACTGTGATTTGGGCAAAGGCTTCGTGAGAGCATCTGCAATTTGGTCCTTGGCAGAAACATGTGTGACACAAACTTGATGCTGCTGAACTTTCTCTCGAACAAAGTACAAATCAAGCTCCAAGTGTTTGGTGCGAGAATGAAGCACAAGATTGGCTGAGAGGAGCACAGTGCTGAGATTATCACAGTAAATGAGAGGAGGAGATGAATGTGGGAGCTGCAATTCAGTGAGTAGGGACTGAAGCCATGTTAATTCAGCAACTGTGAGGGCCAAAGCACGATATTCAGCTTCTGTTGATGAGCGTGAGACAATTGGCTGTTTTTTTGACATCCAAGAAATGAGATTTGGACCAAGATAGATACAAAATCCTGATGTTGATCGCCTATCAACAGGATCAGAAGCCCAGTCAGCATCGCACATTGCAGAAAGTTTGAGGACTTTGGACTTCTGAAGATGCAAGCCCATGTCACTGGTTCCTTTGAGATACCTCAAAATACGTTTAACAGCCTGCCAATGAGAGTTGAGAGGTGTGCTCATGAATTGACTGACTTTGTTCACTGCATAAGAAAGGTCAGGCCTAGTAATGCAAGTGTACTGTAAGGCTCCCACAGTGGATCTATATAAATGAGGATCATCAAAGAGATCAGTCCCTGTAGTGAGTAACTTAGTGCCAGCAACCATTGGAGTTGGCTGAGGCTTGGCATCAAGCATGTTAACCCGATTTAAAAGATCATTGATGTACTTGGTTTGTGTGAGAAGTAATCCTCCATTTGTAGTAGAGTGTACTTGAATGCCAAGAAAATAGCTCAAGCTGCCAAGGTCCTTGAGGGAGAATTGCTTATGAAGAGAAGAAATGAGGGTAGCAATTTCACTGGAATTATTACCAGTAACAATGAAGTCATCCACATAGGACAAAATGTAGATGACAGAAGTGGAAGTGATGCGAATAAATAATGAATTATCACTCTTGGCAGGTTTGAAGCCAAAATTATGAAGTGTGGAGGCAAGCTTGGTGAACCAAGCTCGAGGGGCCTGTTTTAATCCATATAAGGATTTGTGAAGTTTGCAAACAGTATTAGAATCACCTTGTTCAAAGCCTGGAGGTTGGATCATGTAAACATCTTCAGAAATTGTCCCATTTAGAAAAGCATTGTCCACATCAAGATGTTTAATGATCCAATTGTGAGAGAGAGCAATGGTGAGAATGACTCTTACTGTGACTGGTTTTATGACAGGACTGAATGTGTCAAGAAAGTCAAAGCCAGGCTGTTGATGGAAACCTTTAGCCACGAGACGTGCCTTGTACTTATTGATTGTGCCATCAGGATTTTCCTTAATACGAAATACCCACTTACAGCCTATAGGCTTGTGACCAAAAGGTAAAGGAACAAGGGACCAAGTGTGATTTTTCATCAAGGCCTGATACTCACTGTCCATGGCAGTTTTCCATTTAGGATGGAGAAGAGCAGCTTTAACAGAAGTGGGAGTAATGTCAGAGAGGTAGGCTTTTGGCTTGAAAATTCCTGACTTGGAACGGGTAGTCATATGATGATGAGATGGTGGTATGGAAGCAGTGGAGGAAGTAGATGAGGGGATGAGAGAAGCAGAAGAACAATCTGCTGAAGGAACACTTGGGGAAGGCAGCATATAAAGTGTAGAAGAACTAGATGAAGAATTGGGAGAGGGTTGTGAACTGGGCAGAGAACTTGGGGAAGGAAGAGGTGTAATGGGTGAATGGGGAGAAATTCCTGCACCTGAAACAACAACATCAGAAGAAAACTGCCTAACAGCAGGATTAGTAGACAAATTATTCACTTGAGTAGTACATGGTGCAGATGATGGGGTAGAGGAAATTAAAGGAATAGCAGGCATAGTACAATGTGACATAACAGATGATGAAGGAATAGTAGAAACAATGGAGGATGAATTAGAGGAAAATGGAAATGAGAATTCATCAAATAGAACATCTCTAGATATATAAATTCGATTATTTGGTCCTAAACACTTATAGCCTTTATGCTTAACACTATATCCAATAAATGTACATTTAACAGAGCGAAATTGTAGCTTGGAATGATTATAGGGACGCAAATTAGGAAAACAAGTGCAACCAAAGACTTTAAGAGCAGTATAATCAGGACATTTGTTAAATAACACTTCATAAGGTGATTTATGAGCAAGAATTGGAGTTGGCAGCCTGTTAATAATATGGACAGCAGTAGAAAAAGCTTCATCCCAAAAAGACATAGGTAAAGAGGATTTGGCAAGCAAAGTTAAGCCCATGTCAACTATATGTCGATGCTTACGTTCAGCAAGACCATTTTGCTCAGGGGTGTGAGGACATGATATACGATGTTGAATGCCATGATTAGTGAAAAAGTTGGTTAAAGCAATGAATTCACCTCCTCCATCTGATTGAAAGGATTTTATTTTAGTGTTAAATTGATTTTCAACCATATTTTTAAAGTCAATAAAGGCTTTAGTTACATCAGACTTTCGTTTGAGAAGATAGAACCAAGTAAAGCGAGAATAGTTATCAATAAAATGAACATAGTAGAGATAACCACTGTGAGAAGGTGTTGATGCAGGACCCCAGACATCTGAGTGAATTAATTCAAGGGGTGCAGTGGTGTGAGACAGTGAGGGAGAAAAGGGAAGTTTATGAACTTTGCCTAGAGGACAAGCTGAACAAAAGAAATTTTTATTTATAGTTGAATTGGACACATTACAATTTTTCAGAACAGAAGAAACAGTAGTGTGTGAGGCGTGTCCAAGTCTGCAATGCCAGAGATCATAAACAGAAGAGGAATGATGAGAGGAAGAGGACTGTGATGCAAGAGCATAGCTAGGCTTTGAAGGAGCAGAGGAGTGAATAACTGAGAGATTGTCAAAAACATACAAACCATCCCTAACAACCCCCTTGAGCAAAGTCTTCCTGGTAGCCTGACATTTAACAAGACAAAAATTAGGATGGAACTCAAAGAAGACATGATTATCTGCAGCAAATTGTGAAACACTAAGTAAATTTTTAGTGGAGTGTGGAACAAGTAAAACAGGTTGAAGAGAGAGAGGAGAGGAAGAACTACCAGTCATTTGCACCTGAGCACTACCTAAGTGAGTAATCGGTATACCTGTTCCATTTGCAAGGTGAATTTGTTCTGAGCCATTGTAGTCAGTGGAGGAACCAAGATTTTGGGGATTATGAGTGATATGGTTTGTGGCGCCAGTGTCAGCATACCAAGCATTATCAAAGGATTGGTTATTTGGTGTAGCTAGCATGGCCTGCATAGGTGATGGGGAAGGATTGAAGGGAGATCTAGGGGAGAAAGAAGAAGTTGGTGTAAATGGACTGACATACTGATGATTGAAGCGATGATAACATTGCCAAGCCATGTGACCAGGTTTGCCACAGACTTGACAATGCAGTCTGTTACCACCAGAGAAACGACCCCCACGACCTCTGGGAGAACCACGAGGACTACCACGACCAAACTGAGGACGAGGCTGAGACTGATTGTTACCACCAAAACGAGGTTGAGACTGAGTATTGGGAACACCAGTTGGTTTGGATTTTTGTTGCTGAGATGAAGACTGAGCGATATTGGCACTTAAAGTTGGGGTAGATTCCTTCTTGAACTTGTCCATCCTTTCCTCATGAGACAGGAGCAAGCTCTCAATTTCACCAACAGTATAGGTTTCAGTCCGAGAAGTGACTGAAACAATGAAGGGAGTGTATTCTTCTGGAAGCCCTTCAAGAATAGCCTCTACATGGTCTGCTTCAGTGACAGCAAATCCCACAGAAGCTAAACTGTCAATAATCTTTTTTAATTTGAGTAAATACTCACTGGTGCTCAGAGTGCCTTTCTTCAAATTTCTGAGCTGAGTTTTAAGTTGAATGATACGAGCCTTAGTCTGTGAGGCAAAAAACGACTCAAGTTTGGCCCATACTTGAGCAGAAGTGTCACATCCAACCATCCTGGTTAGCATGCCATCAGTCATGGATGCGAGAAGCCAGGAAAGAAGCAGCTGATCTTGCTGTTCATGAGTGAGAAAAGCATCATTGAGTTTACCAATAGCTTCATCAGCAGGAGAAGCAAACTTGGGTGGAATAAATGGATTGCTGGAAATGAAATTCTGTAGCTTATAACCTCGAATGGTAGCTACAGCTTGCTGTCGCCACAGAAGGAAATTATCCTCACTCAACTTCACAGAGACTAAATGAGGATCAAATTTGGAATTCTGTAAAGTGACAACTGATAATGGAGCTGAAGCAGGAATAATTGTAGGAGATGATTGAGATGATGCTGAAGAATCGGCCATTAGATCGTAAATGCTCTGATACCATGAAAGGATTTGAATAATGGAATAATTTCAGCTCATGTATTAATGATATTGATACAATGCTATATAAAGAATGCAGAATTCTAGCAGCTTCTAAAGCAGCAGACAAAGATTGAGGAAGAATGGACAGTTGTAGTACAGACAAAATACAATGCCACCTATACAAGAATATGCTAACAGAAAGGGAAAATAACAGAAAGGCAATAAATCACAGTGAGTCAGCAAAACGGATTTTTCTGCATAATGGGATATACTCTATTAATACATACATACATATGTATATATACGTGACAGTAATTAATTATTATGTATAAAATAGCTAGTTACTATTAATTAGAAATCGAAATGAAAAATTCTAGTGCCTTGATGATTTGAGGTAGCAGAGAAGTGGTGAAAAGGTTTAATAATCATTGCTCAATAATATTGTGCATACAAAATGATAATGATAAAACTGTGTAGGATTTGAATTTTGAAGTGAACGATCTAGTCGATCACTTAAATCTCTTCTTATTAGATAAAAGCGATTGGGGGTTATATGGTACAATGATATATATACTTTTATAAACTTCAGTTTTTCTTTCCTTTTCCTTTTTCTTTTTCTTTTTTTTTTCCTTTTTGTGTGACATTGCATTAAGGAGTTATAACTTATAATGATTACCACTCTTCCTTAAACTTGAAAATATATATATATATATAATCAACAATTTATGTGGTGGAAAATGCCTCTCTTTCTCTCTCTCTCTCTCTCTCTCCGCATGCACGTGCGCAGTAGTAGATATTGAGACTAGCTAGGGCCCATAATATCAATTTAAAAGTATCCATCTCTGGGAATGCTGATACTTGATATATTTAATGCTTTCAGTAAAGTTTTTAATCACAATGCATGATTATTTGCAACTAGTTATCTAGCTAGCTCTCAGAAGTTTTAAATAATCAAAGCAGCATGAGAATACCCAAAAAGAAGAGGAATTTTAATTAAATAAGGATGTGAAGTACTGAAATTAATTATTTGTATGTTAACATTCGTTAGAGATCATAATTCATAAATAAAAAGTCATTAAATAATGTACGTTAATTTTTTTTCACGTTTATTTATATAACAATCTAAACGAAAACTAATCTCATTCGAAACTAAAAGTAAATATATAGTTTGAAACTTTTTCAACAATGACATCTTTAAAGATCTAATAAGTATCCTCTTATCTATGAGTGTAGCTGGCTCACCAATATCATCACATCATAGTTACTAAATGTCAAGCAATTTAATTGTAAGTATGAATATGATATGATAGTTATACATGACTAAATGGTTTAAATTGAGTTGGTTTTCCTTTCATCAAAAAAACTTTTCACCACTTCTCTCTTCTATCCTAATATCCTATAGAAATTACAAGACTTCATTCTTACGGGTTGAAAATTTTTATACCGTAAGTTATAAAATTTTTCAATAAGGAGGCGTTTGGTACACGGATTGAAAAAATAGTCTTGAAATTATGAGCTCCGGACTAGAGTAATCCCGCGTTTGGTACGAGGATTGGAAAATTAGTCCCGGGAATATTGTATTCCCAGGAATATGATAATTTCTTAAAATAGTTATTTTCTAATCCCACCTTAGGGGGTGGGATTAGTCTAATCCCATGACATGGGATTATTTTTCCCATCCAAAATTACTTTATTACCCCTAAAAATTTAAAAATTTTAATTATGATATAATTATTTCTTTATGATATAGTATTTTTCTCATGAATTTTTTTTAAGAATTTCTACATTTGATAAACTATTGGTTGGTTGAGAATAAAAAGTCAAAGGCACATTAGTAAAAGTATTAAACATTCCCAGGAATATCAAAGTTGAACCAAACATAAGATTGTAACATTCTTGGGAATATTGCAAAATAATCCTAGGATTATTTTAACTCATCCAAACAGACATTCTTATAATCCTGAGAATCTTATTCCTGGGAATCACATTCCTACTTCCCGAGATTGAAAAAATAATCCGTGTACCAAACGCCCCCAAAAGTATCTTCAATAAAACTTGAACATGGAACGTTGTTTTCAAAGCACCTCGGTGTGTGTGTATATATATATATCCAAAATATGATCTATTAAAAATAATTATATTTGAGAGATTATCGGATAGTGATTTCGAATATCTCTCCCAATTCAATCACAAATTTACTACCTTGTAGAAGATTAACTCCTCTCAGTTTTTTAGTGGAAAAAATTCATATATGATTTAGTTCTCCTTTTTGTGTGGTGCTTTTTTTAGATGATTTGATTATGTCCTCGTGCTTGGTGGTGACTTTCAGATCATGTTTTTTAACTCTTCGATTTGGTGGAAGTCAGTGACATTTACATTTCAGATGGTGATTTCTTTTCTGATAAACAGTAACTATGATATTAAGTACCTTGTTGACATTACATTTAGTGATGATTTGAATTCTCAGGATTTATTCCATATAGGATTTGTTTGTCCTCAGAATTTCGTCTGTATAGGACATTTTTTTGCGCTCATTTTGTCCTCAAGTTCAACAAAGTTTACTTTTATGCTTCATCTATTGTATCAGTTTCGAATTTTTCTGAACATTTGTAAGTGTTGTTTGACTTTCATATAATATATTTTATTAGTTGCTTATCCCAAAAAAAAACTCCTCTCATTATATTCAATATTGTGATTTGAATAATGAGATTATGAAAAGTCAAATTAATTAATTAAATAATTAAGGATATATAAAATTATTATGGTGCAGGGGTGGTGTGTGCTCTTAATCTCTGGTGACTGTACATAGTGCGGCTACCATTTTGATTTGAATATGATATCGAAGGATGGCAACTTTAGGCCAATTTCAATTCCAAAATATGCACACTATATGTATAAAGCTATAAGCATAGCTTAATTAGCCCACCATCATCAGTTATAAGAAAACAATTTCACTCTTTTTATGTAATGTGAGGCAATTAGTACTATCAGTATCTACTTTAATTTCAACTTAATTGTCAACTGCACTGCATGCCCTTGACAATTAATATCTCTATATGCCACAATCTTTAGCATAAAGCTATGCTCATATATATATATATATATATATATATATATATTAATATAAACAAGTTGGTACCCTTCAGATAATGTTAATTATTCCCTTCCTAATCATTATTATAGAATGGTATCATCACCAATTCATTCAATTTTTTTAGTGCTTTGCTTTTCTTATCAGTGAACAGTAGTGATATAATTAATTAATGAACATTAATTAGCTACATTTATTTATATATAGAAACGCCCGCCCCCATATATACTTCACAGTACAGTACACCCTTTATTTAATTAAGTGCATGTTTCAGCTTAACTGCTTAATTACACAGTTACAAGTGTAATATCAAGACCGACAGATACATACATCTTTATTTGTTTATATATATACAACCAATTTAATATTTTAATTTTTACATGAAAATCAATGTCCTTGTTGTAGCTACTTTAGTGCTCCATTAAGATATTAACAATTGAAAACGGCTCTGTAGCTTGCCTGTATAAGAATGTATATATATGTACTTAATTAATTACCTTTGATTAATTAATCATCGTATCTGCAATAAAATAATTTAATTAATTACAGTGCATGAGTTAGAAAGAGTGTCAAACTGATTAAGACCAATAAGCAGTGGTCTAATAATGGTCTCGCATAATATATAACATGATTAACGCAGCAAGTGATAATTATACCATAATAGAATATGAATATAATGAATAGACAAAGGTCAAGCAAAGAGATTTCAAGCAACAATGATGACAGCGATATATCTATATTTAATGGGAGAATTTATTATTTGGTCTCAAAATTTAAATTCAATCAATAAATTAGTCTTTGAATAATTTAAATATACGATTTGGTCCTTCAAATAAATTTAGTCTTTGAATAATTGAGTAATATATTATGATTATTTAAAGATTGATTTATTTACTCGATATAAAATTTAATTAAATTGCTATTTAATTAATCATAATTATCAATTAATTATTTTGGCAGCTATTAATTTACTATTAATGTTAGGGATGATGTGGGATAAACTATGAGTAGCTCGGGTACTATTTCTCATATTTGGATCCAAAATTGAATATCAAAATCAATATCAATTATCCAACTCTATAAATTGTCAAATTCTCAAACTTGCATGGGAACTATCCTTTTTTAAAAAAATAATTTTTTACTAAAATTAAATCTACTTTTGTTATGTTTTATATCTTGGGTTAGTATAAGATGTAAAGTTTGATTCTTAACATGTGATGTAAAGTGTGATGTGGCATAATTATAGCCATTGATGAAATTTAATGCTAAAAAATAATAAAAAAATAATAATTTTGTTAACCAATCAAAACTGTGTATGGAGTCACACCATGAGTTACATACAAATAACTTTTCAACGTGTCATTATATTATTGGCTCATGACCAATTACATCTCATGTCAAAAATCAAATTTTGCATTATAAACTAACTCATCTTTATAACTATCAAAAATATAAAAGTAAATCATAAATATAAACTAACTCATCTTTATAACTATCCAAATCTGAACTCATACTTATCTCTGAATTCATAGGATAAATCTCAAAGCATCCATAACCAAGGTATTTTAATCATCTTTAATTAATGTATACATATTAATATTATTTTAAATTTTTTTAAAAAAGGAATAATTTTTTATGTATTTTAAAATATTACAAATAATCAAATAATTATTTATTACTCACTATTTTTAATAAAAAATTATAAAAAATGATTATAACTTGTCAAAATATTTTATGTGTTATATATTTTAATTATATCCCACCACTTCTAATAACAAAAATTAAATTATATTCCACCAAAAAAATTAAATTATAAATTTTTAAATAAAAATTTAAAATTCAAAACATATATCTCATTTACTATATCATTAATTTGGTGTATCAATAAAAATGTTAATTTAAGCGATTTTATATCACTTAAATCATATTTTAAATTTTAGATATTATAGATATATTATTTTTATTGAAAAATTCTTTTACTTTATTAAATGAGTGATGTGAATTAAATCCAAATTAATTGGCCACGAAGAAAAACAAACACATATTAAGTGTGATAAAAGTTGAATTCCTTCATATAAAGACTAAAGAGAAATAAAAGGTTCTCTCTTCTCTCGATCAATCAAATCAAATTACTACTGACAATGAAATTAGCTTTATAGTGCAAACACACTCTACGAAGATACTAATGAATCTTTCCCATTTTTTTATCTTTAATTTTTTCTCCACATGGTATAGAGAGAATGACTTCAAGAAACTGCAATTAGTTACAACTTACAAGTCTATATATATTCTCTATTAGATTATAGCCTACGGAAAACATGATGCTAACTAAAACCTCATTGGTCAAAAGTAAAATAAAACGAATTATAGGCAAGGCTTTTCACTACCATGGTGAATATTCTTACATATTATAGTTTTCTTAAATTTCCAAATCACTAACTAATTTAGTCGATTTCTATATATTTTAATTTGGAATCATGAAAACAAAGAAGAGACATCTGATTCCAAGATTGAAATTTTTCATGCTTTTCTTTTACTTTTTCATTAATCAAGAACCAGAATTAATTCCAGTAACAGAAATGAATATATCTATAGAGAGAGAGAGAGAGAGAGAGAGAGAGAGAGAGAGAGAGAGAGAGAGAGAGAGAGAGAAAGAGCGAGAAGTTCAACATATATAGATTATAGAGATCCTTTTGTTCAATGTATGATAAAAAAATTAACGCTAAAGTGCATTTTTGTCCCATAATTTTGACAAAGGTTTTAATTTGGTCTCATAACTTTTTTTTGTCACAATTTTGGTCCCACAACTTTGGCAAAGGTCTCAATTTGGTTCCATAACTTTTTTTGTTACAATTTTGGTCCCATAACTTTTGAAAACGTCTCACCGTTGGTCTCAATACTGATTTTCATCCATTATCTGCCACTAAAGATGATCTGACATACTGAGTTGGATGATGACGTGACAACTATGAGTGAAGTTATAGGACGGATGAAAATCAGCTTGGGACCAACGGTGAGACGTTTTTAGAAGTTATGGAACTAAAATTACAACAAAAAAGTTATGGGACCAAATTGAGACCTTTGTCAAAGTTGTGGGACCAAAATTGCAACAAAAAAAAAAGTTATGGGATAAAATTGAAACCTTTGTCAAAATTATGGGACCAAAAGTGCACTTTAGCCAAAAATTAATCTCTAGACCGTACAAGATGAAAAAATATGCAAAATTCCCTTATTAAATTAATTAATTCCTATGTCATAGTGAACTGTATAGTAATAACTTTTAGTGTTTGATAGTTTAAATTAATAGCAAAAATTGGTGATCGCGTGGAACAAATAAAAAGTAATAATATATATATACAGAGATGGCAACAGATATGATATCCTAAATTATATCATTATTTGTATCCGTATCCGTTCATTCTCTCTAATATCCGTATCCAATATCCGGTATCTGACGGGTACATTAAATATTCGAAATACTCGAAAATAATGGATATGGGTTATAGGATATCCTAATTAAAAAATTGGATATATTTGATATCTGATACCCAATATTCGTTAATTAAAATAAATTAATTAAAAATATAATAAAAAATGTATAAAATATAATAAAATATTTATATTACAGAGTGTCGGATACCGGATACCCTAACTATCTGGTCATTTCAGAAGGATACCGAATAGTTGATTTTTTTTTTATTTTTCAATACCCGTACCCTATCCGATATCCGGTATTTAACAGATATCAGATATTTTTTTATGGGTGGATTTGGACGGGTATCCTAAATACCCACCCAAATTGCCATCCCCATATATATACGTAGATTTAATGAAATGGGAATTACATTAATAATTCAATGTCAAAATGAACAAATAAAAAATCCCAATGTTATTTCTGATAATATAATGATCCTTGATATATATATATATATATACTATTTTTATACAAACAAGTAAAATGTCATATAGCAAACCTCTTAAACTTTTAGGCTATGTTTAGAAGAGGTACTAAGAAGGGAATGGAATAGAAAATAAGGAACAAAAACATAAAATTTGTGTTTAGATAATTTTAACGAGGATGAAGTAGAATGCACAAGGAGGGATTCTCGAGCCCTCTTTATCCATCCAAAATCTCAGTTTTTTTTGGCACTTTAACTTGGGAGCCAAGGATAGAATATACTCATTTATCTTATATCATATGGCTTCACCCCTTTTTGGTAGTTGATCTTTATAATACTATAGTGTAAAATTAATGAATTAACTAATATAAAAAGTAATTAAAAAGTATCACCATTCTCTCTTCCCACTCACTCTCCCCACTTCTTTAAAAAAATAAATGAATTAAAAAAATGCAAAAAAACAATTAAAAATTAAAAAAAATGTCACCACTCTCTCTCCACTCACTCTCCCCATATGAGGTAATTTCAAATTGGTCCTAAATATTTTATTTATTTTAATGAGTCTTACATATTTTTATAATTTCTCAAATTGGTCCAAAACTTACTCTTTTATCAATATAAAAATTTAATATAATCTTCAACTTTAAATCAATTCAAACGTTACTAACGGGCACGCCAAGCCCCTAATACTATTATATATGTGTCCATTTTTCTCCTCATTCAAATTCTCAAACAATATATCTACTTATTCCATTCCACTCCACTCCATTCTATTTCATTACAGTCCATTAATGTTTACTATTTACGTCCTTATTAAAACTCTCAAACATAACCTTAGAGCCGAAGAGTGACTGAGAAATTCCTTACAAAGGAATGTTTGAAATATTAATTTAATATATTTCAATAAAAATAAAATTAAATATCAAAAAACTTAAAATTATTAAATCTTTTGTTTTATTTATATGTCATCTTAAGGAACGTCTGTCACCAAACGAACACCGACTAAAGAAGCATTGCGCACAAACTACAGTACCTGATTATAATGAATGAAATAAAATTTCTGATAAATTAACATGTTAAAGGCTAAAGATTAGTATATATATATAGAGTCTTGTCCTCTCATCAATATATAATATATTTAGGTATCAAAACCACTAAACAGGAAAATTCGTTTTGCCCACTGCTTTTTGAAAACAAAGAGCTTCTCCCCCACCCAATTTTGTTGGTAGTGTAGGTGCTTTAATTTTTATTAATGGGAATAAAGACAAATTAATAATTAATTAAACAGTTCTATAGCTAGTCAAGAAAAACTTAATCACCAAAAATGAAGCTTCCTCCAGCGTATGATCCTCAAAATGGAAAAAAAATTAATGAAGCTAAATATAATTAAAATACTATGTATATAGAAATTCTAATGACACGTCAAATTTAAGTATCTCTAGCTTCTCCGATGTGGAGTACAGTTTGCAGCTTAGGAAATATTAGATCATCACAATGTTTAAATAAGAAGAATATAAATTATGGTTTAGTTGCATATTTTCTTTAGTATTACTCACTCATCATGAATAAACTAAACGCTTCTTCGTGTAGTTGCTAGGTATACCGATGGACGGAAAGTGAATCACATGCCAACTTTAATTTGTTTTTGAGAATAGTTGAATATATAAATTTTCTGACCTATGAAATTTCTGTATTAAAAATTGTTCTAATGTTCAAATAAAGGGCACCATTCGCTGTCCTGCCCTCAATTACTAGGTACAATCTTCGTAGCTGCATTGACTTATATGTTGATGATTCACTTTTGATTTTTGAACACTAAACCCGCCGGTTAAAAGTTGTGCTATATGTATAGGAACTTTCTAATCAGTATTTTAAAGACATTAACCAATTAAGAAGTTGATTCCAGTGATAAATAATTTGGTGTTGTTCAAGCAAAGTTCAAGTTTGAGAAAATAAAAGATTTACATCGTAGTTATGACCATAGTTATCAAAATCGGACCGGCCGG
>QANZ01011665.1:2376-31488 GCA_003254925.1 Chamaecrista fasciculata
TTTGTCATCTTGCCAAGTAAACAGGATTCGCAAGCATCATATGATTCAAAATCAAATGAGCTTAGAAGTCCATCTCTATGGAGCTTCTCAAGGCGTCTCTCGTTTATATGGCCCAAGTGACAGTGCCAAAGGTACGTAGGATTAGGTTTGCCAACCTTAATCCTTTTAGTATCAATGTTATAGATATCGTTATTATGTCGTTGTTCCAATTCTAAGATATAGTGGTTATCATGCAGATCTCCATAAGCATATAACACATCATCCTTATAAATTGAACACTTTCCATTGCCATTCACACAAATAAAACCTTCCTTATCCAAATAAGAAAGTGATATAATGTTTGAACTTAAACATGGAACGTAATAACAATTATTCAAAGACAGAATAAGCCAGTGGGCAAAACAAGCTCGTATGTTCCTACAGCAACAGCAGCAACCCTTGCTCCATTGCCCACACGTAGGTCCACCTCGCCTCTGCTCAGCTTTCTACTTCTTCTCAACCCCTGCACATTAGTACATATGTGAGAACCACAAGCAGTATCCAATACCCAAGTGGTAGGAGTAGACAAGTGAACGCCTATAACAAAGATACCTGAAGTAGAAGCTTCATTCTTCTTCTTCTTCAGATCTTCCATATACAGCTTACAATTTCTTCTCCAGTGACCTGGCTTCTGGTAGAAGAAACAAACTGCATCCTTAGAGGTCTTTGCCTTCTTGGCAGGCGGTGGGTTAGGTTTTGCTGCAGGCTTGGTCCCACCAACCTCAGCATCCCCTTTCCTCTTTCCTTTGCCCTTCCCCTTTCCCTTGTTCTGAACTAACAAGACGGTGCTAGGCGCCTTCTTTATAGATGCCTCAGCAGTCTTCAGCTTCCCATGCAGTTCAGACACTGATTTCTCCATGCCATTCATGTTGAAGTTCAAGACGAATTGGTCATAACTTCTATGCAGCGAATGCAGGATCAAATCCGTCGCTAGCTCTGGCAAAATGGGAAATCCCAGCCTAGCAAGGTGATCTATGTGCCCCTGCATCTTCAAGACGTGGGCACTCACAGATCCACCCTCTGCCATCTTGCAAGAGTAAAGAGCCTTTGAAGTCTCAAACCTCTCTTGCCTTACCTGTACTTGGAACATTTCCTTGAGATGTGTTATCATCTCATATGCCCCTTTGTTCTCCAAGTTCTTCTGAATCTCGGGAACCATGGTAATGAGCATAAGACAGGCAATGTCCACAGAGTCATTCTGATGCTTCTCATAAGCATCCTTCTGAGCTCTTGGAGCATTTGCAGCAGGCTGTTCATGGATGGGGTTGTCTAGGACGTAGAGCTTTCTCTCCTGGGTGAGAGCAATTCTCACATTTCTGTACTAGTCGAGAAAGTTAGTCCCAGTCAGTTTGTCCTTCTCAAGGACAGATCGCAGTGATAGTGATGAAACGTTTGTTGCCATTTGATTCTACAATTGAGATATGTAAAGTTTAATTAGCAGGAAAATAAAATATATCCACCATTTTAAAAAACCCAGTAAAATTTATTATTAGTGGCTAAGACCCATATTTCACCAAAGTCTACCGTCGCGGAGGGCGATCATGCATCCTTTGGCTATTTAGGTAGGTAACTCCTTACCAATCACATCTCTATGTGACTCTTAGATCTTTATGGGATTGTATCATCATATGATACGGCATGTTTATCCCATCTAATGCCTTGAGGCCCAAAACCGTTTTGATAGCCCCATTAAGTCACACAATAAAACTTGTGAATGGCAAGGCCCAAACGACGAGGCCGAAGCCCAGCCCCATATGATCAAGGCATCACTTAAACACGTGTCGCGGAGGGCGATCACCGCATTTAATGATCCAAGACTTCAATGGGCGTCGAACTGAAAACCCCCATTCACCCGTGTCTCCTCAAGGTCAAGGTAGATACGTGTCGCGGAGGGCGATCATCGCTCTACGATGAACAAGATTTCAACAGGGTGTTTTATTGATGGCATTAAAACTTAAGATTTTCTAAAAGGGTTTGATTTTTGAAAAAAAGGTTCCGTTTTTATATATAGTTTAATTTTAAAACTCCTTTTAAAATTAAACGAGTCATGCCACATGTTTATCACCCCATGTATCACATACATATATAAACATGTGCACGGATCTTGCATCATATGCAAAATCCCACGCTCGTATCGTATACGAAGTTGTTGCGCCAAAACGGGGTAAATAACATGTTAAAATCGCGTCCTAAACATACATCTAGCGCTTTGTATCACATACAAACTAAATGTAAAACAGACATATATCGTGTTTAGATATGGCCCACCTATCCTAATAATTCTCCCAAGCCAATGAGATAATTTTTCTAAAAAGAAAAGTAAAATTACAAGAGAGTAAACCCCAGTTACATTGAGGTATAAACTGAAAAGTAAAATTACATCGGATAGAGGGAGACGACACGCAAGCCGTATACACCAAAAACCTAGAGCCATATCCAACACCACACAATTACATATATGAACCATTCATACAATTATGTCAAACACGATATATTTCCAACACATATAAAAAACGGTTTTTTGTAGGTGTTTAAATTAGGGTGTGCAATTTTAACATGCCTTTTTTCTTGAAATTAGGCCCATTATCAATAATTATAAAATTCAGGAATCATATTCAAGAATTATAATTATTGACCCAAAAATTTTAAAATTCATAATTTTATTAAATTTTCAGTCACCCACATAATATTATGATTAAAACACTTTTAACCATAATTATATGGGAATTTCGACTTTGGCCTATATTTACAAGAAAATTTTACAAATCAATCCTATTGATTTCTTTATGTATCACATACATAAATTTGCACCTTCTATTGTAGATTCAATTTTAAGAAAAATATTCGGTGGATTTTTGTAAAACCAAAATGTGATTGAAACAGGTAAAACACGCCAAGCATACATCACATGTACACAAAATATGATTTTAAATCCAGGACTAGCGTGGCTCTGATACCACTGTTGGGAAATCCAGGGGAAAACACGCAGCGGAAGCAAAAGTATAAACAAAAAAAACTTGCGCTCCCCAGGAAAATCCCACCCTGAGATCCGCTAGTTGAATTTAAAACCAAATACGAAAAGTGTTATACCTCAAGCTTTCAATCGGATGGTCAAACTTGGCGAGTCTAGAAGTCCGTTTCCACGTCCTTCCTCCACCGGTAATCCACACGAACAGTTTCCCAAACACGAGGTGCTAGCCTCCTTGTTTCTTTCTCCAAAGAAACCGGGATTGAATCTACAGCTGTTGAACTCAGGAACTCCTTCTCTGAATCCAGGCAAGATGGCGCAACTATGGAGGAGACAGCAACAAAACTCCTTTTGTTCTTCTACTCCCAAGAACCCTAGGAACCCACAACTTCGAATCTCTCTCTAACTCCTTAGGAGAATTCGACTTCTCTCTCTAGGAAGGTGGGTGGCGAAATTTTCTCTCTCTACAAGGAGGTAAATCGAAATTGCCAAAAGAACTAGGGTTTCACCTGTGTGTTGTTTGAGTTAGGCGACTTTTAAGATATATAATTACCAAAATTATGGTAATTTTATAAATATAAAATCATGATATTACAATAATATCATATCTTTAAGACTTGAATATCTAATTAAAATATTACCATAATATTTTAATTCAAATTCAAATTGCTATCTCAGAGAATCAAATGGAAGATCAAATCTCCCAATGGGACCCACATGAGATAGGCGCCTAACTCCCCTTATTTTATTGGAATTTTATAAATAAAAAATAACTCCTAAAATTAGGAAGTCGTAACCAACTTATTTTATTCCAATGTTTTTGAATTAAAATATTACCATAATATCTTTAATTCAAATTTTGAATTCTGAATTTAAATTCTTTATTGAATTAAAATATTACCCCAATATCTTAATTCAAATCTTGAATTTCAAATTCAAATTCAAACTCATGATTTAAATTAATAAAACATTTTTATTAATTAAATCTCCTTAAAAGAGGCGCCACCCTCTATGCCAATATTAGTGAATTTTATAAATCAATAATCTCCTAACTTTTAGGAAACTTATTTGATTTATTATTCCTAATATTTTAATTGTAAATAATTAATCTCTATTAATCATTTAACAATTATTTAAACTGTAGAAAATTTAAGACAAGACATAATGTCCCAGACATTTCCTCTGTGTCTTAAATTAGGCCACGGAGTGACCCACGAATTACCCTAATTCGTGTCCCTTATAAAGTGTGTTCTAATCCTGCTCGTGTGTGACCCAGCAGGCCCCACGTGAAGTTGGCAGTAGGTCATCCCTATGTCCTACAAGTCGTGAGCGGACTCTAGCAAGCCATCACGACTACCCAAAACACGTGAGTGATCGTTTGTTACCAAAACCGATTTTAACCTTCGTACCTCCTTGGCACCGACCCTATTGTTCTGCGATATCTTGGTTATGGATCAGGCACAGGAAAGTCATCCATGATCCAAACCTTTACTTTCTCGATCTCCTTGAGTAAGTCCCAATATACTGAGTGGCCACTCTTTCCTTGGACAGACTCATCTTTTTCTTCACATTAATCTGTTTAAAAAAGAATGTAGAATGAAACATTGACAGTTGAATAGAGTTTATACCTTTGTTGAGGGCGCCAGTAAGATATCTCCCATCTTATGGGGAACAAAATCCCTATTTTGGTCAGTCCACATTCCTCAACACGGCAATCAACCAAACCCGTACTTAGCCCTTATGGCTACCCTGCTACGGGCAACGTTAGACTAAGCCAAAGTTTGACAACTGCAACGCCGGAATGATGTTGACCTCAGGTCTAAGGCGTCGTGACAGGCGTACAGGAGAGGCAAGCTTATGACTAAACCCATGCAGGACTCTCCGGGTCAGTCCAGCAACTCGTAACCCCTTACGTAATTGCACCATGACTCTCGTTCCAGCATCTAGTGCGTGCATCTCTATGCACCGAGGTCATGCTATTCTTAGTTAATTTTCGCTCCCATGAAAATAATTGTTCAGGGACAGATTTAGATTAATTATCTTATAATTAATCATGGACGTTATCACAGTAAACATGCTAATAATGTGAAAACCATTAATTTATCTCTATAAATTAATCCATATGTTCATAACATATATAAAAGAGGATTGGCCCTAGGGCACAATTCCTAACATAACAAAGATACCTGAAGTAGAGGCTTCGCTCTTCTTCTTCTTCAGATCTTCCAAGAACAATTTACAGTTTCTCTTCCAGTGTCCCGGCTTCTGGTAGAAGAAACAGACTCTATCCTTATTGGGCTTTGCCTTCTTGGCAGGCGGTGGGTTAGGCTTAGCCGCAAGCTTGGTCCCACCAACCTCGGCGTTTCCTACCTCTTTCCTTTGCCCTTACCCTTTCCCTTGTTCTGAACTAGTAAGACAGTGCTAGGCGCCTTCTTAATAGATGCCTCAACAGTCTTTAGCATCCCATGCAGTTTAGAAACTGTTTTCTCCATGCCATTCATGTTGAAGTTTAAGACGAACTGGTCATAACTTCTAGGCAGCGAATTTAGGATCAAATCCGTCGCTAGCTCTGGCACAATGGGAAAACCCAGCCTGGCAAGGTGATCTATGTACCCCTGCATCTTCAAGACGTGGGCACTAACAGATTGACCTTCTGCCATCTTGAAAGAGTATAGAGCCTTTGCTGTCTCAAATCTCTCTTGCCTTGCCTGTACTTGGAACATTTCCCTGAGATGTGTTATTATCTCATATGCCCCTTTGCTCTCCAAGTTCTTTTGAATCTCGGGAACCATGGTTACCAGCATAAGACAAGCAACATCCACAGAGTCACTTTGATGCTTCTCATAAGCATCTCTCTGTGCTCTCGGAGCATTAGCAGCAGACTGTTCAGGGATGGGGTTTTCTAGGACATAGAGCTTTCTTTCCTGGTTGAGAACTATTCTCAAATTTCGGTACCAGTCAAGAAAGTTAGTCCCAGTCAACTTGTCCTTCTCAAGGACAGATCGCAGTGATAGTGTTTGAACGTTCGTTGCCATTTCTACAATTTAGATATGAAAAGCTTTAATTAGCAGGAAAAATAAAATTGTATCCACCATTTTATAAAACCCAGTGAAATTTATTATTTGGTGGCTAAGATCCATATTTCACTAAAGTTTACCGTCGCGGAGGCGATCATGCATCCTTTAGTTATTTTAGGTAGGTAACTCCTTACCATTCAGATCTCATGTGACTCTTAGATCCTTATGGGACTGTATCATCTCATGATACTTATTATGGCATGTTTATCCCATCTAATGCCTTGAGGTACAAAACCGTTTTGATAACCCCATTAAGTCACTCGGTAAAACATGTGAATGGCTAAGTTCAAAACAATGAGGCCCAATAGGCCAACCCCCATATCATCAAGGCCCAACTGCAATACGTGTCGCGGAGGCGATCACTGTATTCAAAGAACCATGATTTCAACGGGCATCGTGTTGAAAATCCCATTCACCCGTGCTTCCTCAAGGTCAAGGTAGATACTTGTCGCGGAGGCGATCACCGCTCTACGATGAACAAGATTTTGGCAGGGCGTTTCAGCGATGGCATTACTTACTTAAATTTTCTAAAAGGGTTTGAATTATTTTAAAATTAATTAAAATAAGGTTCCGACTTTAATTTTAAGAACTCCTTATTTTAAAATTAAACGAGTCATGCGACATGTTTATTACCCCATGTATCTCATACATATAAACATGTGCCCGGATTTTGTATCGTATACAAAATCCCACGCTCGTATCGTATACGTGGTTGTAGCGCGATATATATAAATAATTAGTATGTTAAAATCGCACCCTAAACATACATCTAGCGCATCTCATACAACTAAATGCAAAATAAACACCGTGTTTAGATATGGCCCATCTACCCTAGAGTTCTCCCAAGCCAATGAGAGAACCTTTCTAAAAGGAAAAAAAATTACACGTGAATAAACCCCAGTTACATTGAGGTATAAACAGAAATTAAATTTTACACCAGAGTAGAGGGAGACGACACGCAGGCTGTATTTACCGAAATAAACCACCTAGAGCCATATCCAACACCACACAATTCAAATATGAACAATTCATACAATTATGTCAAACACGGTAACAAACACACAAATTAAAACTCCTTTTAAAATTGTGTTCACTTTAGGTCTGTGCAATTATAACATGCCCTTTTCTTGAGATTAGGCCTCTTGTCAATAATTATAAATACCATGAATCTCATTCAAGAATTTATAAATATTGACCCCCAAAAATTTTAAAATTCTCAATTTTAACAATTTTCAGCCACCTTTATAATTATTATAATTAAAACTCTTTTAACTATAATTATAGAGGAATTTTGATTTTGGCCTAGATCATCAAGAAAAATTTTCCAGTCGATCCAATCGACTTATACGTATCTCATACATATAATTTGCACCTTTTTCTGTAGATTGAATTTTTAAGAAAATTGATCGGTGGATTTCTTTGTAAAACCAAAACGTGATTGAAAGCGGTAAACACACAACATCATACATCACATGTACAAACAAACAGTTTTAAATCCTAGAACTAGCGTTGCTCTGATACAACTGTTGGGAATCCTAGGCGCCTAAGGCAGCGGAAGCAAAAATAAAATAATTAAAAACGCCTAGGTCCTATGATTCCCGAACGGATCCGCTAGCAGAATTTAAAACTTTTGGTTAGTGTTATACCTCACGAGTTTAAATCTGATGGTTGAACAAGGCGAGTTCCACGGAGCCCACTCCCAGCGTTCTCCCTCTGCCAGTAATCCACACGAACAGTTTCTTTGAACACCGAGGTGCTAGCCTCCAATTCTTTTCTCCAAAAGAATTAAGGACCAATCTACAGACCTCTGACTTCAAGAACTCCTTCTTGAACCAGCAATTGAGGTGGCGCTTAGAAGAATCCCCCCACAAGAACTCCTTCTTGCCTATTCTTCTCTCAGAAACCCTAATTTTAGAGCTTAAGTCGAAATTCTCTAACTCTTAGAGAAAGTCGACTTTCTCTCTTGTGTGTGCAAAGGAATATTTTCTCTCTCTAACTCTTAGGAGGAAAACCAAATTAGGGTTGCATAAAATTGCTTGTTAGACAATTATGGTGCAAGTCGACTTGCCCATATATTTATAGACTAAAATTTGGTGATTTAATTATTCCTAAAATAAAGATATTCTGATAATATAATTATTTTAAGACTTGAATTTATAATTATAATATTACCTTAATATTATATTTAAATTCAAATTGCAATCTTGGAGAATCAAATTGAGAGATCAAATCTCCCAATGGGACCCACCAAGATGGCGCCTTCCTCCCTCATATTATCCTTGGAATTTAATTAATCAAAAACTCCTCATTTTTGATTCACCAAAGATCTTGAGAGATACTCACCAAATCTTTTGAATTTCAAATCTCCATTTGAATTTCAAATATTATTTGAATTAAATAAAAACATTTTCATTTAACCAAATAATTCCCAAAGAGGCGCCACCCTCTTAATATTTAGGAATTTTATGATTCAATAATTTCCTAACTCTTAGGAACATTATCCTGAATTATTTTCCTAATATTTAAATTGCCTATAATTAATCTCATTAATTATATTCAATTATTAATATTTAAATTTGTCCCACAAATCTAAATATGTCATCTGTAGATTAATTAAGACAAGACATAATGTCCCAGACATTTCCTCTGTGTCTTAAATCGTGTCACTCGCGTGACCCTTGAATTTACCCTAATTCGTGTCCCTTTCAAATGGTGTTCTGTTCCTGCTCGTGTGTGACCTAGCAGGCCCCACGTGAAGTTGGCAGCAGGGCATCCCCATGACCTACAAGTCGTGAGCGGACTCTAGCAAGCCATCACAACTACCCAAAACACGTGAGTTATCGTTTTTACTAAAACGACTTAACCTCAGTACCTCCGTGTCAGAGATCCGATTGTCCTACGATATCTTGGTCATGGACTAGGCACAGGAAAGTCATCCATAATCCAAACCACAACTTTCTCGATTCCCTGAGTAAGTCCCAATTCTTGAGTGGCCACTCTTTTTCCTGGACAGACTCATCGAGGGCGCCAGTTCGATATCTCTCATCTAACGAGGGACAAAATCCCATTTTGGTCAATCCACATTCCACAGCAATGCAATCAACCAGACCCGTACTTAGCCCTTATGATTACCCTGTTACGGGCAGCGTTAGACTAAGCCAAAGTCTGACAACTGCAACGCCGGAATAATGATGACCTCAGGTCTAAGGCATCGCTACAGGCGTACAAGGAGAGGCAAGCTGATGACTAAACCCATGCAGGACTCTCCGGGTCAGTCCAGCAACTCGTAACCACCTTACGTAATTGCACCATGACTCTCGTCCCAGCATCTAGTCCGTGTATCTCATGCACCGAGGTCATGCTGGTCTTAGTTCATTTTTGTTCCCACAAAAATAATCGACCAGGGACAAATTTAGATTAATTATCTCATAATTAATCATGGATGTTATCATAGTAAACATGCTAATAACATGATAACACATTAATTTATCTTCCATAAATTAATAATATGTTCACAACATATTTACATAAAACGATTGGCCCTAGGGCACAATCTCCAACAAGAAGTACGTTCGAAAATTATGACAAGTCTCAATGGAATTCCCAAGAGTGTGCTTGTGGTACTCACACTTTAAGTCGGGCCTATACCATGATGGGAAAGGCTCAGTGATGGTTTTCCATGGGATTGGCCCCATGATTCCTTGCGCCACCAAATTTTTGAAAAGTCCAGCTTATGACATACCAATGTTCATTATAAGAAACTTCCACATAGTTTACTTCGTCTTCTTTCTTCTTGGTTGCTTCATTGGTGTTGGAGGGTCCCTTCTTGATGTTATTCAGGCTTGAGGAACCTATACGCCCTTGCTTGTACTCGTTGTCCAATTGTTCCCCAGTCCGAATGATTTGGGAGAAATCATCCACTAGGAGCGCAATCATGTGAGTGTAGAATGGTTCGGACAATGTCCGAACAAAGTAATTAGACATCTCTACATTGGATATAGTTGGTTCCACCTCTGAGGGGACTTGTCTCCACCTATCCGCATATTTCCTGAGTGTCTCATTGGACTTCTTCCTCATGCCTTGTACAACACCACGAGTAGGGACATTGTCCATGTTGTAGCGGTATTGATTCTTGAAAGCTTTGACCATGTCGTGCCAACTCTTGACACTCTTTCAATCCAATCGCATGTACCAATTATACGCGGGACCTAATAGGCTCTCATGAAAATAGGCTAAGAGAAAGCTTTCATCCCTTGACCAGTTTCCCATTGAAGTGTAATATGACTGAAGATGGAACTCAGGGTTTGTCGTGCCATCATACTTGATGAAGTTCGGGATTTTGAACTTCTTGGGAGCCTCCACTTTGTGGTATAAGAATAGCTCATCCAAATCCTAAGTGTCATATTTTGTCGAGCCCTCCATGGCCTTTAACTTGTCGTTAAGCTTATTCATAGCTTCTTTCCATTCGTTGTCCTTCACCTAAGAGTTAGCGGAGATAGGATACATGCCATTGGTGTCTGTAGAAAGTAAGTCATGAGTGAACGATTCAACCTATTGTTCAGTAGGTGGAACAGGGGTAGTGGGCATCACTAGCACAAGCTTAGATAATGTCTCGATAGTTGGAATGGCAAGTGGCAAATGCATTGTAGCTGAATTATTTTGCCTCAAAGATGTCGCGGGAGCAACCACTGGGTAGTGCTAAGAGCCATGGTGGTTGGAACATTAGAGAAAGTGGCAGCATGTAGTGTAATTCTCTCGTGTGTTAAGTGTTTAATTATATCTTGAGGTTTTACATGTTTATCTTAGTGCAATTGTAAGTTTTTAGGAGCTAAAGACCCAAGGATTAAAGTGGAAGAAGGCCGGGATCGAAGCAGAATCAAGTTGGAAGCGAAACGGTGAAGAAACCGCACTTTTATGACCTTTTCTGGATTTTCGCCAGATGTGCATCTGGCAAAGAAACAACAAGCGAAATTCCAGCAAGCACCAGTTTTCAGCTTTGCTGGATTGTTGCCAGATGCGCATCCGGTAATGATCTGGCAAATCGTGCAGAATTCTGCACATGTGTTTTTAAAAGCCCAACCCGAATCCACACTTAAATGACCCGATTTCTATGACCTAATGCCCAAAATTTTAGCCTCTTTTAGTCCCTAATCAGCCTCCTACCCCATTCATTCAACACACACCACATTCACTCATTTTCCTCTCTTGTCCTCCATCCCTAACATCCAAACCCTCATTCCATCTTCACCATTCTTGCTGCCATGGCTGATTTGGAGGTGGAGAGCGGCGTTCCTCCACCAATGAGCAGATAGTAACCTTGCTTGGAGTGCGGATGATAAAGCTAGAGCACCGGATTCTATCGTCTAGGGAGTTTTTCTTAGTTTATCGTCTTTTCTATTTAGTTTATCGTCTTGGAGTGCGGATGATAAAGCTAGTAACCTTGCTTTTGATGTGATCTATTTGCCTGTTTCATATGGTTACAACTCATTTATATGCTTTAGACTGATGAGTGACTGTTTTGAGACTGTCTTGAGCTGTTTTATTCATTTGAGTTCTTATGAACATGTCTGAGAGTCCCTTATTTCCCTATGGAAGTTGTGAGTTTGAATTGATCTTCATTCTTGTTTGAGTGACATTTTAGTCCAATAGCTTAGTTGCACTAGAACGTGATTGCTTTCTGAATTGAAGCTTGATGTGCATTTTCATGTTTGATATGATAGAGGCATTCATTCCTACCCTTCATCCATACACAAGCCTAAACACTTTCCTTTGCTCCCCATTTTGTGCCTTTCATGCGAGTTTTGACCTCTTTCGTGTTTTTCATTATTTTGTTTTCTTTTTCGTGTTTTGTGTTGTGTTCTTGTCCTTTTTGGGCTTGGATCCGGGATTTGCCAAGCAAGAAAAAAATAGAAAAAGAAAGAAAAAAGTATAAAAAGAGCGAAAATAAATGTCTTGTGTGTTTAGTAAGGAAAATGTGTTGAATCATGGCCAATAAAATGCACAAAAGTAAAAAGAAAGGAAATGAATTCTCATGAAAAAGAAAAAGTTGAAAAGAGCTTGGTGATTCTTTAACCCCTTAAGGATGAGTTTTTTGTGTTTTGTGTTGTTGTGCTTTTGAGGTCATTTCTTGCACTTTTCCTTCATTAAGTGTTGCTTTCATTTTTCTCTCTTCCATTTTGGCCTTTTTATCCAACATTACAACCCTCAAAGTCCTCTTGATCATGCATGTTATGCATTTGTAGTGAAGATTTAGAGTTCTTTCAAGGTTATGGTTGTTGCTTTGCTATTGTGGCTTGAGTGATATTTTCCTAGGTGAGTTGAGTGTATACACTTGCTACATGATCATTAGGAATTCTTTGCAATGACTTGGTTTAAGTTGTCTTAATTCGGCCTACTCTTTAGTTTGGGTTCATGCATGTTTTTGTTACCTTGTGGGATTTGGTAGATAGATTTTATCTTTTGCATCCTTAGTTTCCCTTTAGTCTTACCTTTGCTCAGGAGTGCAAAGTCCTAAGTGTGGGGGAGTTGATCGAGTCGGTTTATACCATGCTATATAGAGGTCTTTGGATGTGTTTTATGATGTTTAATAACCTATATTAAGTGTTTTAGGCCTCTAGACATGATAATTGTTGAATTGAGATCACAATTGCATTTTGGTTCTTTTATCGGTTTTTAGTGTAATTCTCTCGTGTTTTAAGTGTTTAATTATATCTTGAGGTTTTACATGTTTATCTTAGTGCAATTGTAAGTTTTTAGGAACCAAAGACCCAAGGATTAAAGTGGAGGAAGGCCGGGATCGAAGCGGAATCAAGTTGGAAGCGAAACGGTGAAGAAACTGCACTTTTATGACCTTTGCCGGATTTTTGCCAGATGTGCATCTGGAAAAGAAACAACAAGCGAAATTCCAACAAGCACCAGTTTTTAGCTTTGTCGGATTGTTGCCAGATGCGCATCCGGCAATGATCCGGCAAATCGTACAGAATTCTGCACATGTGTTTGTAAAAGCCCAACTCGAATCCACACTTAAATGACCCGATTTCTATGACCTAATGCCCGAAAGTTTAGCCTCTTTTAGTCCCTAATCAGCCTCCTACCTCATTCATTCAACACACACCATATTCACTCATTTTCCTCTCTTCTCCCCCATCCCTAACATCCAAACCCTCATTCCGTCTTCACCATTCTTTCTGCCATGGCTGATTTGGAGGTGGAGAGAGGCGTTCCTCCACCAATGAGCAGCTAGGAACCTTGCTTGGAGTGCTGATGATGAAGCTAGAGCACCGGATTCTATCGTTTAGGGTGTTTTTCTTAGTTGATCGTCTTTTCTATTTGGGATTCTTGTTTGGTTGTTGAACTTAGTTTGAATTCTGATGTAGTTGATGATATTGATTATGTTCTCTGAGCTTGTTCTTGATTGTATCACATTTGACTCTTTTATCGATACTCTTCGTTGTTAAGCTCTATCGTGTTAGTGTTGATTGTGTGAATCTTGATTGATTATTGTTTAATTGTTAATCGGACTAGCTCTAGGAACTATCTCGACTTAATTGAAATGTGGATTAGTTGATTAGGTTGATTAGTCACTTGTTTAAGAGCTAATTAATTGGGTTAATTAATCTTTTCTATGAGTTTTCATGGCAACGTCAATTTGATCCCTGAGTATGAATTCCCTATATCATTTGTGGTGCAATGATAGCTTAGTCATCCGATAACTCCAAGTATTTCTCCATATTTTATCTACTTTCATAGTTTATCTCGTATTCAGTTTAGTCCCTACTTTGTAGTTTTCAGTTAGTTCTTAAACAAACACACCTTTTATCGGAATTTCTTAGTTTCTTTATAGTTTTTATAGCCAATACAATCTTGTTTGAACCTTGAATCGCTCGTACTCCACATACGAGAGTCGCTAAGAGAATACGACCTGGCGAGTATCATTGTACTACATATTTAGCCGGTCTTTTTGGTGCGCTTTACGACAGGCGCGATCAGTCACCGCCCATGGTATTTGGTGCTGGTGATTGTATGTTACTCAGTCCTCGAATCAACTTCATCATCGTATCAAGTGATTTGCTCATGTCTGTCATTTGATCTTTCATGAAGACCATCTCAGCCTTTTGCCCTTAGGGTTCACTATGGAGAGTAGTTTCTTTGATAGTGGGTAACACCAGGGCTTGATCAGAGTTATTGACACTTGGATCCGTGGAAGATGTTGGAGTTTGGTGCTTTGGTTGTAGATGAGTATTATAGCGGTGCAGGAATGTTAGTCTTGGTCGCTGAACTAATCTTCTTACTCGCTCTATTGTGACTGACCTGTAAAGGCGGGGCATAAAAAGAAAGTTAGATATATGAACTTATATATGTAGACTTTGGCGTCTTAGGCGTATGGTATACATGTAGACTCTTTAGACAAGATTTCAAAAAGAAGACCAAAATTGACTATTCGATTGTGGAAGATTGTCACTTTTAGTAATTATCGTCTGAGGGAGATGTTGGAGATTGTGCCCTAGGGCCAATCATTTTATTATTTGATAAATATGTTGTGAACATATTATTAATTTATGGAAGATAAATTAATGTGTTGTCATATTATTCGCATGTTTACTATGATAACGTCCATGATTAATTATGAGATAATTAATCTAAAATTGTCCCTGGTCGATTATTTTTGTGGGAGCAAAAATAAACTAAGACCAGCATGACCTCGGTGCATGAGATGCACGCACTAGATGCTGGGACGAGAGTCATGGTGCAATTACGTAAGGTGGTTACGAATTGCTGGACTGACCCGGAGAATCCTGCATGGGTTTAGTCATCAGCTAGTTTCTCCTAGTACGCCTGTAGCGATGCCTTTGACCTGAGGTCAATGACTATTCCAGCGTTGCAGTTGTCAGTCTTTGGCTTAGTCTAACGCTGCCCGTAACAGGGTAGTTATACGGGCTGAGTACGGGACTGGTTGATTGCTCTGCAGTGGGATGTGGATTGGCCAAAATGGGATTTTGTCCCTCATTAATTTGAGAGATATCTAACTGGCGCCCTCGATGAGTCTGTCCAGGAAAATGCGTGGCCACGCGGGAATTGGGACTTACTCAAGGAATCGAGAAAGTTGAGGTTTGGATTATGGATGACATACCTGTGCCTAGTCCATGACCAAGATATCGTAGGACAAACGGATCACGTACACGGAGGTACTGAGGTTAAGTCGTTCTTCCGGTTACCGAACGATCACTCACGGATTTTGGGTAGTTGTGATGGCTTGCTAGAGTCCGCTCACAACTTGTAGGTCATGGGGATGCCCTACTGCCATTATTGCGTGGGGCCTGCTGGGTCACACACGGGCAGGATCTGATCACCATTCGAGAGGGACACGAATTAGGGTTAATTCGTGGGTCACGCGAGTGACACGATTTAAGACACAGAGGAAATGTCTGGGACATTAGGTCTGGTCTTAATTAATCTACAGATGACATATTTAGATTTGTGGGACAAATTTAAATATTAATAATTGAATATAATTAATGAGATTAATTATAGGCAATTTAAATATTAGGAAAATAATTCTGGATAATGTTCCTAAGAGTTAGGAAATTATTGAATTATAAAATTCCTAATAAATAGGAGAGGGTGGCGCCTCTTGGGAATTATTTGGGTTAAATAAAAATGTTTTATTTAATTCAAATAATATTTGAAATTCAAATGGAGATTTGAAATTCAAAAGATTTGGTGAGTATCTTTAAATATCTTTGGTGAATCAAAAATAAGGAAGTTTTTGATTAAATAAATTCCAAGGATAATTTAAGGAGGATGGCGCCATCTTGGTGGGTCCCATTGGGAGATTTGATCTCTCAATTTGATTCTCCAAGATTGCATTTTGAATTTAAATATAATATTAAGGTAATATTATAATTATAAATTCAAGGCCTAAAATAATTATATTATCAGAATATCTTTATTTTAGGAATTATTAAATCACCAAAATTTCTCCCTATATAAGGAGGGCAAGTCGACTTGCCCTAGACACACAAGTGTGAAACCCTAGTTTGATTTTCCTCCTAAGAGTTAGAGAGAGAAAATAATCCTTTGCACACACACATAGAGAAAGTCGACTTTCTCTAAGAGTTAGGGAATTTCGACTTTAGCTCTAAAATTAGGGTTTTGAGAGAAGAATAGGCAAGAAGGAGTTCTTGTGGGGGGATTCTTCTAGCGCCACCTCTATAGCTGAATTATCAAGAAGGAGTTCTTGAAATTCAGAGGTCTGTAGATTGGTCCCGGAAATTCTTTTGAGAAAAGAATTTGGAGGCTAGCACCTCGGTGATCAAAGAAACTGTTCGTGTGGATTACTGGCAGAGGGAGAACTCTGGGAGTGGACTCCGTGGAACTCGCCCCGTACAACCATCGATTTGAAACTCTGAGGTATAACACTAACCAAAAGTTTTAAATTCTACTAGCGGATCCGTTCGGGAATCATAGGACCTAGGCGTTTTATTTTAATTTTATTTTTGCTTCCGCTGCCTTAGGCGCCTAGGATTCCCAACAGGAGATACCAAAAGGATGATTTTTTGAAAATTCTTTATTTCCGAAAAAGATGTTCATGATGATGCAGCATGCTATGCAAGGAAAATTTTCCCTCATATGTTCTAATAAGGTAGGCTCCTTAAAGTTTATCACTATAGGCCATCTTAAAACGGGAAAGCCTATAGGGCTATTATATGCAGCTCTGTGAGACTAAATATCTTAACAAGTCAAATGCCCTAGAATTGCTCTCACCTTCTAGGGCGCGAACCCCATTACACAAACCATCCCATATGGAGGATAATCCTCTCTTTGGTCTGGCTCATGCAATAGGTAACAATCCAAGCGAAATTCATAGGATCAGCCTCAGGAGAAGCCTAGCCTCACAGGGAAGTCCCATAGGATCTCTTCTAACTTATGGCGAATGAACCCCAGTTATAGGGGCATGTGTGTGAGGTAATATTGTGTAGTGCATGTGTATGAGGTAATATTGTGTAGTGCATGTGTGTGAGTAGAAGGCAATCCTAAAATTCTACTCTTCCCTCATCCACAAAAGTGGATAACCTGCAAAGGAAACACAACAGATATAGAGGAGTGTTTTTAATTTTTAATTTTTTCCTAATTTTTATATTTTTATTATTCTATTTAATAATTCTCAGGAAATCAGTGAGGACACAAGTGGCCCCACTTAAAAACCGATTTCCTTAGACAAAATTACTTTATAGAATTTCCCTTAAATAAAACAACTTTTTTTTTTAAATTTTCTAGGGGTTTCTAGTTCAATTATACTTTTGAATTGTTTAAAAGGGATCACTAAAAATAAATAAATAGGCCATTTTTAAAAATAATTTTTTTGTTGTTGGGCTTGGCTCTCAAACTTTCCCAGTGGAGTTGCCAAACCGTCACGCCCGACATTGCGGAGAATGCCAATTATGACTAAAAAGAGAAGTCGCCACCAAATTTTATAAGAAAAATTTGGAAGAACAATTTTAGATAAAAACATGATAAAAATGGTGGATAAAGAAATTTTTAGAAAACTGGTTTGAACCAAAGATGAGTTCAAGAGCATATTTAATTTCTATGGAAGGTGTCAGACACCCTAGAAATCCCTTATAATTATAAAGTTACCCCAAAATAATTATTTAAATTAAATGGCCAACATATTTATGATTAATTATTCTTTAAACACGCATCAAAACAACCTCGAGCCCAAATCAATAAACAAAAATATTAAATTGCATACCCAAACAAATTATGAAAACATACAAGCATTCACAATAATGGATTCACACAATTTAATAAGGGAAAAAAAATAAAGAAATAAACTTGACTCAGGTTTTTGAAACCTAAGGCCTACGTATCATGGTTAGGGATCAAAGTCCACGTAGTTTGAAAACAATTGACAATTGGGAGGTTGGTTAGAGGACTTACATGGAATCCTCGCTTTACTGCTAAAAGTTGAGAGTTAAGGCATTTAAATAATAATAATTACATAAACACCCAAAAGAGGGAAAGAACACGTGTACCTTGGTTCCAAGTGCACCTGCAGGGTTTTAATATTCTCTGAGGAATATTCCCTCAAAAGAACATAATCTTTTATTTATTTATTTTCTTTATTTTTTTATAATTTTTATGAGATTAAAGGGCAATCAAATAATCTCATAGATTTGTTAGATGAATTAAATTAAGAAACTAGTCTAATTTTTATCATAAAATATTTGATTTATGAACCCTATAATATTTCACGAGTACTAACAATAATTATCTTGACCTAAAATGATTAGTCTCAAGATGAAAATTGTAATCTCCTAATTAATATAATCAGAATAAAAAATGGGAGAAAACAACATAATACACACAAACAATGAACCACACAAATATATATAGAGAAAACCTACTTTTTGGTCCCCTCACTTGTTACTGAGTCAACGATTTAGTCCCTGAATTGTAAGAAACTACAACTCAATCCCTCAATTTTACACTTTTGTCTACGTTTTGGTCCTTCGGCCTGTTAACCGTTAATTAGTATGACGATCTAGCAATTAGTAATGATGTGTCACCGTTAAGTGCTGAGTTGGTTGTTAAATGATGAGTTGGTACCCAAATCATCTATCGTACTCATATTTCATTTTACACATAGTACAAATTAAATTAAAATGGATTTCTTCTCGTACTTTCACTTTTTCCCACTCAATGGATTTCCAGTCTCCCAATCCTTCTTCTTGGTGTATATATATGTAGACGAACCTCGTCTATCATCGGAAGAAACTCACTGGCAGGGTGAAAAAGAACTGCCACTGCTTTTGTGCCCTGTTTAAATGAGAAACCATGTTAAGTGACGAGTTGTGGTAATTTAGAATAGTTGTGGACTTGGGTTTTGAGATGAAGGGGAGGGTTAGGGTTTTGGAATTTGGGAAATTTTTCTAATTTTGCAAGTAAATTTGTCATTTTAATTTAATTTGTATGATGTGTAAAATAAAATATGAGTATGATAGATGATTTGGGTACCAACTGATCATTTAACAGCCAACTTAGCACTTAACAGTGACATATCATCACTTAACTGCTAGATCATCAAACTAATTAACGCTTAACAGGATGAGGGACCAAAAACGTAGAGGGAAGTGTAAAATTGAAGGACTGAATTGTAGTTTCCTACAATTCAGGAACTAAATTGTTCACTCAGTAACAATTGAGAGACAAAAAATAGATTTTCAAATATATATATATATTTGCACACAAGGCACGTACAGCCACATATATATATATATATATACATTATACCCGCACGCAAAGACGAAGGGTAGGGAGAAGGGGATGAAAAATCATTTGGCTAAAATTAAAAATCACCCCCAATAGTTTCCAGAATTTTCAATTAGGTCCCTGGACACGAAATATCCAGGGACTGAAATGAAACTTTATAAAACTTTTCTGTGTCAAAGTGTGATTTTGGGAAATATGGGGAGCAGAATGAAATTACCAAACAATCCAAATTTTGGGTAAGAAATTCAATTTAGTCCCTATCGGGTACTAAAATTAATTATTTAAAACGAAATTCTCAGCCATCGAAATGCCTTTGCAGGAATACTCCATTGCTCCTTAATGCGGATCCTAAGAACTAACCCATAGGTATTCTAACCTACCCCAAGAATAACATGAAGATGAGGAAAAAATAAAAAGAGAAGAAAGAAAGTTAGCCGAAATTACGGACTCACCACATAAAGTTTCTCTCTAAAAAGTCAGACCTTCTCTCTCTAACATCGATTTTTCACTCTCTAAAATCTGAAATTTGTTGGGAATTAATAATAATAATCTTATATTATTATTGAAAGCATGAATCTGTTACATCAGATTTGAATTTTAGAGATTTAGTTTGTTTTGAATTAGTCATATATATGAGTTAACTAGTGGGTACATGATTTTAGGGATAAGTAGTTAGTTTATTTTATTTATCTTTTATTTAATTATGTGTATTTCCTCTATAAAACGAATTTGATTTGTACCTATCATTATGGAGCTTATGAATAAAACAAAGTTCATGAGAAAAAGAAGAAAAAAAAAATTTATGAGAGCTTTCATGTTTCTTCCTCCCAAAAATCCTAACAAAATTTTCCTCTCTTTTAGCCTCTCTAAAAGTTGTCATTTTCCTTACCAAAATGTCCTCTATTTATAGGTGAAAGGAGAATTAATCGAGATCAAAAATTAATTATAATTGAAACAAATAATTCTCAAAATCTGACCCAATCAACCAAATAAAGTCGGTGATCAAAATCTGAATTTAGGGATAAGTAGTTTCTCAAAATCTGTTTGGGGATGGGGCATCCCAAACTCATCCCATTCTAATCCTAATCTCAACCTAAAATTAGATGAACAGTCTAGTTTGGGTGTTTGTCTGGCACATAATCTCATCTCATCTCATCCAAATCATCATCCCATTTATCATACATTTACTAATCTACCCCTATTTATATACCTATATTTACCTACACTCTAATACAAATATAAAAAAGATAATTAGACAAAATAGTAATTTTACATACCCTCATTTATTACACTTATAATTTTCTCTCTCTCCATCATTTCTTATTAATTTTTTTTTCTCTCCCTCTCACTCACTCACAAACACACACAAACTTCTCTCTCTCCTTTTCTCTCTATCTCTCACACACCCACCTACCCACTCCCTCTCTCTCACACATATATATATATATATATATATTATATTTATATTATATATATATAATTTATATTAATTTAATTAAACAAAGATGTTTTTGTCCATTTGTAATGTTGTTTTTTTTAGTCCCAACATTTCTCTATTTCTTTTGAGTAAAATATACAATTGAATCCCTAAATTATTTTTTAAGTTACAATCTTCTATTCTATTTACTGTATTTTTTTAAAAAAAAGAAAAAAATTACTTATCTTCACTTTTATAGGCATTTTAGTCCTCAAACTATGAGCTCAATTTCCTTGGCTAGTAAAACTATTTTTTGTTTAGTTTTTTTCTCAAACTATGAAAATAGTTTGATTTTGGTCCTCAAACTATTTGTTGTTCTAAATTCGTGTCCAAATTCATCCGATGATTATGCGCTATGGATAATGGAGAAATAACGGTTATTTTTTTGTTGGGAAAATACACAAGTTTCCATGTGTTTGTTATTTTTCTGGTTCGAATCATGGGTAGCAAAAAAATTGCAATGTTGTTTTGTTGGGAAATTACAAAGTTATGGACCAAATTGTACATTTACAATCATTTCCATATTACTTGCATTCTGGTCCCACGATATTGTTTGTTATTTTTTGCACCTTACAAATAAAAAATATACCCGATTGTTGACGGTACAAGCTTTGTTCGAGCCCCGAGTACAGATATTAGGAACCGATTCTTTGGACCGATACAATGTTATGGACCAAATTTTATGTTTACAATACTTTTTATGTTATTTGCATTCTAGTCCCCAAAATATTACTTATTATTTTCTTTATATTCAAATTCATAAATGTGCCCCATTATTCATGGCTGGGATTCTCTACGAGCTTTGAATTATCACTCACACATGTTAGGGATTGATTAATTGGCCGGATACAAATTTATGGACCAAATTGCATTCTCAAAAGAATTTTAATGTTATTTTCATTTTGCCCCATAATCTCATCCAATAGGATGGACCAAAATCCATCATCCTATAGGATTGAGAAATCACGCTTTCCAAGAGCATCTCATCCAAATATCATCCCAGTCAAACCGCACCCAAACACCTATCATCTCATCTCAATCTCAATCTCAATCTCAACATCATTATTTCATACCATTTCTACCCCTATACAAATTAAAAAAATCCATAATCATATTTCAACCAACCACAATCATTACATACCATTTTATATAATTTCATACCCTATTATACATCACTTTCTCTCAAACCTTCCAAACGCTTCATCTCATCCTAATTTCAACATCATCTCATCTCATCTCATAGGTTGAGATTGGATTGAGATTGGATTGAACTTACAAGTTTCCAAACAGCTAAGGTGATTTGGGACAAAAAAAAAATTTAATGTGATCAAAATTCATCCCATATAACTACTTTTTCTCTCTTTTTCCAAATCGAAATCCATTTTTATGATGATTGAAAATTTCCTTTCTTCAAATTGATGTCAACCTCTCAAATTAATGATCCCAATTTGAAATTAAATGAGAGAATATGGAATTTTACGAAAGATTTGACTCGATCATGCATTAAATGGGCTGAATTTCGGTTGGAAATTATTTCCATTTATCTCTCTTGGACGTGGCTTGCTGGAGGTAGGAGATGGGGAATAGTCCATTCTAAAGCTCCTTTAAGTATTATTCTTGCTAGAAAGAGATTTTGAAATTCGGGCTAGTCCACTTGGTTAAGGCTTTGGATTTGTGAGGGAGACGGCATGAGTTCAATCTCATATGTAGCCACTTTGTAATTTTTCATCTTTGTTTGTTTCTTTCTTCTTCCCGATTTTTTTCAATTTCGTTTTTTATTCCTGTTTTTTTAATATTTATTTATTTTTAGATGAAACTCTCTTTATTTTAGGCCTTTTCCTTTTGTTTTTTTATTATTTAAAATTAATACTTTGACGATTCAAAATATTTATTTTATTTTTGAATGCCGAATAGGTTTATTTATATAAAAAGTGGCCCAAAATTTTTATTTATTTACAAAAAGAACTAGACAAAATTGAATGTTCACACCCACAAAATGTTTTGAACTAGCATGTATGTATCTCAATTTATATCTTTATTTTAATGTATTATAACAATTGGAGAATTTCGAAACATTTTGTGGGCAATGAAAACAAAACATTAAAATGAAAGATATTTCTGGATATTTTAGAATAACAATAAAGATATAAAATGAAAGGAAATAAAGATGTAGATGCTTATGAATGAAATATGCCCTCAGAGGGATATTTTGGCCTTCCTAGCTTCTCAAGAAGATTGGGAAAAACATCGTACTCACACTAATCTTATTGTATCCTCCAACCAAAAGAATTAGACTCTTAGGGTGCGTTTGCATTAGCTTTAGAAAAAAGTGCTTCTTTTTTTCAACTTTTAATAATAGAGCTTTTATTTTAAAAATAAGCTATTTATATTTGGATGTCATAGTTAAAAGTACTTTTTATATTACAAATGATGTTTGGATGTAAATTTATAAAAATGCTTTTTAATATGTGAAATTTACCAAAAAGGATATCTCAAAAGTACTTCTTTTGTTAATGGAGAAATTACATTACCAAAACGTGGGCACCAACATAATCAAAGAACAATCAATTTGTTAATGGAGAAATCATATATAGGCAAAAAGAATATATATATATATATACATTGACAAAGAGAAAGTATTCTTGGTATCTCTACAGTATAAGGTCAGTTTCAATTGTATCCCAAAGTTCTTTTTGTGTCAATTGTATCACCAAAGTATGGGATCAATTTCAATTGTACCCCAAATGTTTTTTGGGTCAATTGTACACCTAATCTTTTTTTTTTGTGTCAATTGTGTTGGAGATTTTGGAGCAAACGCAGCGGAAAAGGTAAAATTAAAATTCTATAATCTCCTACACAGGATCCACTAATTGTGTTTTATACCAGTGAGATAAGATGTTTACCTAAATCAAACGGATGCTTGAATGATTGCAATTCCAAGAAGTCCATAGACTCGTGGCCTTCCTCCGCCGGTGATCCACACGAACAGTTTGGCAGATACTCAGGTGCTAGCCTCCAATCTCTTCTCCAAGAGATTATGGGAACCAATCTACAAATCTTGAAATTTCAAGAACACTTCTTGAAAGATCCAAGAACCAAAGTGGCGCACAATTTCAAGAACACTTCTTGAAAAACAAGAACCAAGTGGCGCACTAGTATGGAATTTTTCCTCAAAAGTTCCTCACCAAAACTCAAGTGATGAGCACATTACCAAGAACGAATTTCTTGACGACACTTACTCTAGGCTTTTAGCCTCTCTTTCCTCTCACACACAATTTGCCCTTTTATCCCTAAGCTTAGGGTTAGTTCAAAACTCACTCTTTGTTTTCTCCACTTAGGATATGCGACTTCTTTGTGCTTTTAAAGAGTCTCCATTCCTCAAATTAGGGAATCACAAAATCTTTATTATAAGATTACATTAATATTATAATTCAAGATTAAGAGGCAATTTCAATTTAAATTTCAAGATCATATCTTGAAACCTAAATCTAGAATGCACAATTCCCATTGGTTGGAATGAGTCAAGAGGATTTTAATTCTTAATTAAAATATTACATTAATATCTTAACCTAAAATTCAAAATGCATTCTTGAAATTCAAAATGCAAGATCAAATCTTGCATTTGAGTCTCCAAGAATTCGCCCCCCCTCTTGCTGGTTTTATATGAATTTAATAAATAAGATAACAATCCTAACTCTTAGGAAGTTATAACCAACTTATTAATTTCCTTAACAAATTGAATTAAAATATTACCCTGAAATCTTTATTTTAATTTAAATCTTGAATTGAAATTAACAAAATCATATTTCATTAATTAAATTCAAGAGTGAGGCGCCACCTCATCTTACTCTTCAATATTAGAGAATTTAATAAATCAATAATCCCCTAACTCTTAGGAGACTTAGTCAATTCATTATTCCTAATATTCTAAATAAGAATTCAATTGTAAATAGATTAATCAAATTAACTATTTAACAATTAATATATTTAAACTTGTCTAAATAATTTAAATATTACAAATGTAGATTTTATTTAAGACAAGACTTCATGTCCTAAGACATTCAACTATGTCTTAAATTGTGTCACTAAAGTGACTCACAAATTAACCCTAATTCGTGTCTCATTATAGTATCTTGATCCTGCTCATGTGTGACCCAGCAGGCCTCATGTGAAATGATGGAGATTGTGCCCTAGGGCCAATCATTTTAATGTTTTGAACATATTGTTTGATTAATTTATGGATGATAAATTATGTCGTTATCATATTATTAGCATGTTTACTGTGATAACAATCCTTGATTAATTATGTGATAATTACTATCAACTGTCCCTGGTCGATTATTTATGTGGGAATGTGAATGAACTAAGACCAGCATGACGTCAGTGTGTGGAGATACACACATGAGATGCTTTACGAGAGTCATGGTGCAATTATGTAAGGGGTTAGAAGTTGCTAGACCGACCCGGAGAGTCCTGCATGGGTTTAGTCATGAGCTAGCCTCTCCTGTACACCTGTCACGATGCCCTTAGACCTGAGGTCTTAATTATTCCGGCGTTGTAGATGTCGAAGTTTGGCCTAGTCCAACGTTGCCCGTAACAGGGTAGCCATACAGGCTAGGTACGGGTTTGGTTGTTTACCATGCTGAGGAATGTGGTTGACCAAGAAGGAATTTTGTCCCTCAATAAGTTGAGAGATATTTAACTGGCGCCCTCGATGAGTCTGTCCAAGGAATGTGTGGCCACACAGGGTAGTGGGACTAACTAAAGGAATCGAGAAAGTTATGGTTTGGATTGAGGATGACTTTCCCGTGCCTTATCCATGACCAAAATATCGTGCGACAATAGAGATTATGACAAGGTGGAACTAAGGTTAAGTCGTTGGCCTTAGAACGATAACTCACGTGTTTTGGGTAGTTGTGATGGCTTGCTAGAGTCCGCTTCCGAATTGTGAGTCATAGAGATGGCTTGCTGCCAACTTCACGTGAGGCCTGCTGGGTCACACACGAGCAGGATCAAGATACCATAATGGGACACGAATTAGGATTTAATTCGTGAGTCACTTCAGTGACACAATTTAAGACATAGTTGAATGTCTAGGACATGAAGTCTTGTCTTAAATAAGATCTACATTTGTGATATTTAAATTTGTTAGACAAGTTTAAATATATTAATTGTTAAATAGTTAATTTTTTTTTATCTATTTACAATTGAATTCTTGTTTAAAATATTAGGGAATAATAAATTGAATAAGCTTCCTAAAAGTTAGGGGATTATTGATTTGTTGAATTCTTTAATATTGGATAACAAGAGAGAGAGGGTGGCTCCTCAATCTTAATTTAATTAATAAAAATGTTTTGTTAATTTAAATTCAAGATTTGAATTTGATTTCAAGATTAAAATTTGAATTAAGATATTAGGGTAATATTTTAATTCAATTGGTTAAGGATATTAATAAGATATGATAATTTCCTAAGAGTTATGGTTGTTATCTTATTTATTAAATTCCTATTAAAAGGTATGGGAGGTGGCACATTCCTTGATATCTAAGGGCAAGATTTAATCTTGCATTTTGGATTTCAAGAATGGATTTTGAATTTAAATTAAGATATTAATGTAATATTTTAATTAAGAATTCAAACCCTCCTGACTCATTCCAACCAATGGGAATTGGGCATTCAAGATTTAGTTTCAAGATTTGATCTTGAAATTTAAATTTAAATTGCCTTTTAACTTTGAATTATAATATTAGTGTAATCTTATAATTTAAATTAGTAATTCCCTATTTTCATGAGTTAGGGATGTGATTCCCTAATTTCACGAATGAAACTATTTAAATACCACACAAGTCTCATAACCCTATGAGATATACACAAGTCGCCTAGCCCATTTTTAGTGAGACTAAAAATTCGACTTAACCCTAGTTTTAGAGAGAGGAAAATTCGACTTTTCAAGAGAGAGAAAAGTTTGACTAAACCCTAAAACTATAGGGCTTCTGTGTGATCAAGAAACTTGTTCTTGACTTGTGCGCCACTTGCTCTTGAGTTTTCAAGAAGTGTTCTTGAAAATTCAAGATTCATAGGTTGGGTTCCCGAAATCTCTTGGAGAAGAGATTGGAGGCTAGCACCTGGGTATCTGCCAAACTGTTCGTGTGGATCACCGGAAGAGGAAGGACACGCGTTGCTGTGGACTTCTCAGATTCGCAAGTCTCAAAGCTACCATCTGATTAGGTATACATCTTTCCTTTTCTAGTATAAACACAGTTAGTGGATCCTGGAAGGAAATTATAGGGTTATGCAAAATTTTAATTTTTACCTTTTTCCGCTGCGCTCGCTCTATAATTTCCCAACATGAAATTGGCAGCAAGCCATCTCTATGACTCACAAGACGAGAGCGGACTCTAGCAAGCCATCAGGACTACCCAAAACACGTGAGTTATCGTTTTAACATCAACGACTTAACATCAGTACCACCTTGCGATAATCCCTATTGTCACACGATATTTTGGTCATGGAAAAGTCATCCTGGTAATCCAAACCATAACTTTCTCGATTTCTTGAGTTAGTCCCATTACCTTGTGTGGCCACACATTCCTTGGACAAACTCATCGAGGGGCCCAGTCAAATATCTCTCAACTTAATGAGGGACAAAATTCCTTATTGGTCAACCACATTCCTCAGCACGGTAAACAACTAAACCCGTACCTAGCCTGTATGGCTACCCTGTTACGGGCAACGTTGGACTAGGCCAAACTTCAGCATCTACAACGCCAAAATAATGAAGACCTCAGGTCTAAGGGCATCGTGACAGGTGTACAGGAGAGACTAGCTCATGACTAAACCCATGCAGGACTCTCCGGGTCGGTCCAGCTTTTTGTAACCCATTACATAATTGCACCATGACTCTCGAGAAGCATCACATGCGTGTATCTCTATACACCGAAGGCATGCTGGTCTTAGTTCATTCACGTTCCCACGTGAATAATCGTCGAGGGACAGTTTAGAATAATTATCACATAATTAATCAAGGATTGTTATCACAATAAACATGCTAATAATATGATAACGACATAATTTATCGTTCATAAATCAGTCAAACAATATGTTCATACATATAAAATGATTGGCCCTAGGGCACAATCTCCATCAAACTCCCACTTACACTAGGTACAATCATTAATCAAACTGTTCCTACACTAGGTACATTGATCAATGTGTCTAATCCCCATCGACGTTACATGGCGTTCTTGTATGACCCGTCCAAGAGGTTTCGTAAGAGGATCGGCAACATTATCCTCGCCTGCTACTTTACATATCTTGACATCACCTCTGTCAATCAACTCTCTAACAAGGTGATAACGTCTGAGTATATGTTGGGTCCTTTGGTGGGACCGGGGCTCCTTGGCTTGTGCAATAGCACCGCTATTGTCACAATACACGGTTATAGGATCAGTAATGGTCGGAACCACACGAAGCTCAATAATGAACTTCCTAATCCACACAGCCTCCTTCGTTGCATCTGATGCTGCTATATACTCAGCCTCCATTGTAGAATCAGCAATCGTCCTCTGCTTGGAACTTTTCCAACTCACGCTGCCACCGTTCAGGAGAAACACGTATCCAGACTGCGATTTAAAATCATCTTGGTCGGTTTGAAAACTGGCATCGTGTAACCAATTACACATAGCTCCTCATCAGTTCCACCATAGAACAAGAAATCATCCTCAGTCCTTCACAAGTACTTAAGGATGTTTTTGACAGCGGTCCAATGATCCTCATGTTGGGAATTCTAGGCGCATAACGCAGCGGAAGCAAATATAAAATTTAAAATAAAACGCGCCAGGCCAAAAATTCCCGAACGGATCCGCTAGCTGAATTTAAAACCTGTTAAGATAGTGGTATACCTCATGAGTTCCAATCGGTTTGGTTGTACGGGGCGTTTCCTAGAAGTCCACGTCCTGCATCCTTCCTCCGCCGGTGATCCACACGAACAGTTTTTCGGGCACCAAGGTGCTAGCCTTCCATTCGGTTTGGTTGTACGGGGCGTTTCCTAAAATTATAATATTATGTCTTCATGAATTGAATTTCAAATTAAAATATTACCTTAATATTTAATTTGAATTCAAATCGTAATCTCAGGGAATCAAATGGAAGATCAAATCTTCCCTTGGGACCCACCTAAGCCATGCGCCATATGCTCTAAATTTCCTTCGGAATTTTATAAATCAAAATCATTGCTAACAATTAGGTGTTGGAGATTGTGCCCTAGGGCCAATCATTTTA